>JAVJIF010009182.1:0-173348 GCA_038442645.1 Agave tequilana | reverse complement strand
GCCAAAGGAGGTTAATGTTTTCAACTTAGGAAAGCAACCCAGGGATTTGGAAGATCAAACTTTCGAGGTTAACTACAATGAAAACTTGACGACCGAGCATGAGGAGCTCGAAAATGAATTTGAGTTAAAAGATTTTAATCTGGATGAAATCATTGATTCTGCTGTGGAATGGGCACCAAACCCGGTTATGTCAAATTCTGAAACTGAATTTGCAAATCCCTCCAGTGAGTCCTTCCCTTCCTTAGAATTGAAAGTTTTACTGGAACATCTTAAGTATGCATACTTAGGTGAAAACGATACTCTCCTAGTCATAATCGCATCCATTTGATTGGGGAACAGGAAGAAAGCTTAATGTCTATTTTAAGGGGGGAAAAGAAGCAATTGGATGGACCGTGAGTGACATCAAGGGGATAAGTCCAGCAATTGTACAACACCTTATACATTTGAATGATGACTCGACTCCCAAAGGGGATAACGTAGGCTTAACCCTATTATGCAAAACGCCATAAAAACAAAAATTCTCAAACTTTTGGACATTGAGATCATTTATCCCATCTTTGATAGCCAATGGGTAAGCCATATTCACACTGTCCCTAAGAAAGCTGGCTTTACATTGTAGAGAATAAAAATAAGGAATTAGTGCAAACACAATTACCAACAAAAATTCGTGTTTGCATCGATTATCAGAAATTGAACGCTGCCACTCGTAAGACCACTTTCCCTTGCCGTTCATTGATCAAATGTTGGAACATTTAGCTGGCCATGAGTACTACTGCTTCTGGATGGGTACTCAGGATATATCAGATCTCTATTGCTTTAGAGGATCAAGAGAAGACGACATTCACATTCCCATTCGAAACTTTCGCCTACAGATGTATGCCCTTTGGATTGTGCAATACTCTGGTTACATTCCAACGGTGCATGCTAAGTCTCTTTTCCGATATGGTAGAACAATTTTTGGAGGTCTTCATGGATGATTTCTCCATTTATGGAGATTCTTTTGATCAGTCTTCATCACGTAGAGTTGGTTCTTCATAAATGTAAGGAGAAGAATCCAACTCTAAACTGGAAGAAGTGTCTTTTCATGGTGAGACAAGGGATTGTCCTCAGCCATGAAATTTCAGGAAGGGCGATTGAAGTTGACATGGCGAAGATCAAAGTAATGGCTAAACTTTCGGTTCCCAAGTGCATAAGAGACATTCGTTCTTTCTTAGGACACGCAAGATTTTACTGACGGTTCATCAAGGACTTTAGCAAGATTGCTAAACCCTTAACCAACTTGCTTAGTAAAGATGTGCCCTTCAACTTCAATGATGAGTGTTTCTACTCATGAGAAAGGCTGAAGAAAAGAACTCATCTCTACGCCTATCATTTTAGGTATAGATTGGACACAACCATTTGAAATCATACGCGATGCCTCTGATTTTTCTATCGGTGTTGTCCTAGGACAGCACGTTGACAATAGGAGCACGTGATTTATTACTCGATTAGGGCCCTAAATAATGCCCAACATAACTAAACAATGACTGAGAAGAATTCTTGGCCGTTGTCCTCGCATTAGAGAAGTTTCGTCCCTACTTACTGGGATCCAAGACTGTAATTTTTGCGGATCACTCCACGTTGAAGCAGCTCATGACCAAGAAGGAAGCTAAAGCCCAACTTATTCAATGGGCGCTTCTGCTTCAAGAATTCAACCAGGAAATCCATGACAAGAAAGGTGTGGAAATGTGGTGGCTGACCACTTATCAAGAATTCCTAACGCACCTATAGAACGAACCCCGATCAATGAGGATTTTCCAGATGAGCACATCCTTGCCATTTTGAAAGTACACTGGTATGCAGATATTGTAAATTATCTGATCACCAGACAATTACCCGCTGAATGGACAAAGCAGGACAAGTATCGCTTTTTTGCGTAGGTTTGGTACTTCTTCTAGAAAAATCGTATCTCTTCAAGTACTGCCCTGATCAGATTATTCGCCGATGTATACTAGAGGAGGAACAAAGGAGTGTTCTTAATTTCTGCCATGAGCTTGCATGCGGAGGACGCTTCGGTCCCTACAAAACCGCAGAGAAAGTCTTACAAAGTCAGTTTTACTGGCCCACTTTGTTTAAAGACTCCTTCCATTTTTTACAAGTCTTTGCAAACTGCCAAAAAACTAAGAAGATTTCGAGGTGAGACATGATGCCCTTAAACCCAATTTTTGAAGTTGAAATTTTTGATGTTTAGGGCATCGACTTCATGGGACCATTCCCAAATTCATTTGGCAACCAATTCATCTTGGTTGCTGTGGATTACGTCTCTAAATGGATAGAAGTCGTGCATACCAAGACCAATGAAAGCAAAGTTGTTGTCAAATTTCTCAAGAAAAACATCTTCTCCCATTTTAGTACCCCGCGAGCAATAATTAGTGATAATGGGCCATATTTTGGTAATAGAGCTTTTGAAGCCCTAATGCGAAATTATTCCATCACTCACAAATTATTCACCCTGTATCATCCCCAAATAAATGGGCAAGTTGAAGTGACAAATCGAAAAATCAAGTTCAATTTCAAAAAAACGGTCGGTCAAAACCGAAAAGAATGGTCGCTCAAGCTGATAGATGCTTTGTAGGTTTACTGGACTACTCTTAAGACCATTCTAGAAATGTCTCCATACAGAATTGTATTTGGAAAAGCCTGCCATCTGCCCGTCAAATTAGAACACCAAGCACTATGGGCCATAAAGCAATTAAACTTTGATCTGACTAGATCCCGTGAACTAAGAAAACTACAGATCTCAAAATTGGAGTAAATACGGAACGAAACTTATGATAATGCACGAACCATAAAGAGCAGAATGAAAATTTTTCAAGATCAAATCATCAACTGAAAAAAAAATTTCCCTGGACAAAAGTTCTGCTTAACAATTCAAGCTTCACATCTTTGCACAGAAACTCAAAAGTTATTGGTCGGACCATTCACTGTACGTACAGTTTCTCCACATGCTGCAATAGTAATTGCATGTTGTAGTTTTTGTAGATTGAGTAGTACATGAAGCAAATTGAAAGCCCAAGATGATCCCAATACAACATAGAACAAAATTGCTAGCTGCATTAAAAGAGTAGCTAATGATGTACTTGGTGAGTCATGGGGTGGTGCTCCATCATGTAAGGACACATCATGATATTATGAAGAGATAAAAGTTGCCATTAAGATCAAACAGACTCTTATAGAGATTTAAAGAAAATTGTGATGGAATGAGTTTTGAGAGGTATAAGCTAGCTAAGAAGGAGGCTAAGAAAGTTATTCAGAATACAAGAGCTAAATTGTACAACGACGTGCGTGAGAAGTTGGACACCAAAGAGGTTGAAAAGGATATATATAGAATTGCTTGAATAAGGGAGAGAAAGACTAGAGACTTATGTACTGTGAGGTGTGTCAAAGATGAGAATCAGAAGGTTTTAGTTCGAGATGAAGAAATCAAAAAAAGATGGAGAGAGTATTTTGACAAATTGTTCAATGGAGTTCTACTCAAGACTTGGATGACATTATCATTCAGTGCCAGGCTATGAACCATAATTATATGCACAGAATTAGCGAATCTGAAGTTAAAAAGGCCTTGAAGAGGATAAAGTCAAGGAAAGCTTATAGCCTGGATGGAATTCCTATTGAGGTATGGAGATAGTTGGAGAGATGGTCGTGAGAAGGCTGACAAACCTCTTTAATAAGGTCTGGCTAACTAAAAAGATGCCAAATGAGTGGAGGACGAGTATCTTAGTACCTCTCTATAAGAACAAGGGTAATATCCAGAGTTGTTCAAACTATCGTAGAATAAAACTCATGTGTCATACCATGAAGCTCTGGGAAAGAGTAATTGAATACAGGCTAAGGCAGAATGTTACAATTTCAGAGAACTAGTTTGGGTCATACCGGGGCGATTGACGACAGAGGCTATTCATTTGGTTCGTCAACTTATAGAGTGATTTCGAGAGAGGAAGAGAAATCTGCATATGGTCTTTATCCATTTAGAAAAAGCTTATGATAAGGTGCCAAGAGAGATATTATGGTGGACATTGATAAAAAAGGGAGTCTCCATCAAATATATTGACATAATTAAGTATATGTACGATGGAGTAGTGGCAAATGTCAGAACTTATGGAGGCATAACAAGTGATTTTTATATCACAATTAGATTGCATCAAGGATCTGCATTGAGTCCATTCTTATTTTCATAGCAATGGATGAGCTTATTAGAGCTATTCGGATGAGATTCCATGGTGTATACTATTTACTGATGATATTGTCCTAGTCGATGAGATGAGAGCTGGGGTAAATGATAAATTGGAGTTATGAAGGCAAACTCTAAAATCTCAAAATTTTAGATTAAGTAGGGCAAAATAGAGTATATAGAGTATAAATTCAGTAAATAGGAAATCCGAGATTATAGTATTGTGAGACTAGATGGACAAGTAATACCGATGAGCAGTCATTTTAAGTATTTGGGTTCTATTATCCAAAAAGATGGGGAGATCTATAGTGATGTCAACCATAGGATCCAAGCCGGCTGGTTTAAATGAAGAAGCGCAACTGGAGTTTTATGTGATCGTAACATTTCGTTATGGCTGAAGGGAAAGTTTTATCGGACTGCTATTAGGCCAGCTTTGTTATATGGCACAGAATGTTGGGCTATAAAGAGATATCATACTCAGAAGATGAGTGTAGCAGAGATGTGCATGTTTCATTGGATGTGTGGTAACACGCGGAGAGATAAGGTAAGAAATGAGGATACTAAGATAGGTATAGCCTCTATAGAAGAGAAGATGAGAGAAAATCACCTATGATGATTTGATCATGTATGACATAGACCTACAGATGCGCCAGTCTGGCGCGTAGAGCGTATCAATTTAGGGTAAGTTAAAAGAGTGTAGGGGAGACCGAATAAAACATGGATGGAGACAATACGATAAGATACAGAGGTTAAAGGTCTTAGTGAAGGCATATTGGTCGATAGGAATGAGTGGAGAAAGCTGATCCATGTGCCCAATCCGGTGTAATTCTCTTTGGTTCATGTAGCCTACCCCAAATACTTGGGACAAATGGCTTAGTTGTTGTTATGCAGTAGTAATTGTTGATCCAAAGAGTGGTGATGAGATGAAAGTCAATGGACAAAGATTAAAATCTTTTCTAACTATTGAGCCTGAGTCACACGATGAAAATGTCTTGAGTCTTGTCGACCATTTTACATGTGACCACACCCCACCACAAACCACAAAAAAAAAATTGTAAATAAATTAACATTAGGAGCTCTTTGTAAATTATATAATTCTTTGTATATCTTCCCTTACACATGTTTATTGCTTTTGCATTCACATATCATCCATTGAGAATAATGCATTAGATAAGTGTGGGGAAGGGGAACTAACATAGGATTTCTTTGTTCTTTTTCATTTTTATTATTTTTTTCCTTTTTATCCAAAAAAATCTTAAGTAGCAGAGAATTTATGATAGTCTTTTGTAAAAATATAAAATACTTATAAGGATTAACGAAACCCAAGTTAGAAATTCTTAACTTTAGCCTAAATAAAAGAATATTGGTTTGATTGATAGTTTAGGAGGAATTAGGAAAATAACTCATCTCTTTACTTTTTCCTTAGTAAATATGTATTGGTTACACACACACTCTTGAAATTTATAGACAAAGACTCTAAGTGTCACACAAAATAATATGTATATATAGTTATAAACCTGATTAAGCAGGATAATTGTACCTCAAGAAGCATTGTTATTCATGCCTAAAGGAAATAAACCTTAGTTTCGTGGCTTAATTTACTTGAGTATTTAACCTAAGGGGTGTTTTCTCACCTGATGCCCTAAGACCGCCTGGTTTGGGAGTCATCGGTTAAAATCTCGTTACACAAGTAATTAGAAAGCCTAAGAAAATTAAAGACAAAAATGGTACATAAATAAATACTCATAAATTTTGTGGCATTAGAATTTGAGTCGAAAAATTTCAAGTAAATCATCACTTCACACAATGCATATTATTTAAAGTAAAATAAAACAATGAGTTTGAAAGACATAATTCCTCTTAAACTTAAATAAAGACCATATTCTTGGATGAAGACCAAAGTATAGGAAGGACTAATAAGAGATAAATCTAATACTTATAATTATTTAGCTATTTTTACTAAAGAGATTAAAAAGCTTTTTTTTCTACTTTAAGAAGATTTTTCAAACAAAAAACAGCTAACATTTTCATTTTTTCTTGGATTTTGTGGGTGTAATCCGCTAAAAATCCTCAGGAGACTAAACTCCTCCTCTAGGGGCAAATTTAGAGGTTTAATGGTTTGTTGCACACGCTCAGTGCAATCGCGTCATCTGTGAAAGTGGTGTAATAATTCTCTTGGTTTTTGTTTTGCTCGGGACGTGCAAAAGATAAAGTGTGGGGGTGTGATTAGTCTCTAAACATTGCATATTTCATACTACATCTTCACATTTATTCAATATTAAATTCTGTTACTAATACATCTCTTGTATGTTTCTAGGTCCATAGTGTGGAATGAAAAAGAAGCCCAAAAATCTCATTTATTTGAGGATTTTAAAGCCAAAGAAGGAGCTCACCACTTGGAAGCATATTCTACTGCTGCTGGGAGAGGAAAAAGTCAACCCTAGGATATCTAGACCTAGGGAAGTATGGAGACAACCTGCCACAGCTAGCTCTGCCACAGCGGAGCCAGCCGGCCTGGGCTACATTTCCGCGGCCGTACTGGCGCGGCTGCACCAGTACTTTGGATCAAATCTTTCCCCCTCTCGCCCCAGGTCCTTGTACGTATAAATACCTCTATGGATTTCTAGAGAGGGAGATATCCATGGTAGAAGGCTTATACTAGTTGTTTTCTCTTGTTTTCTTGTGTTTTCTCTTTGTTTCTTATAATAGATTAGCCATTAGAGTGAAAGAGAGAGTGTGTGTGTATGTGTACAAGTTATATTTCAAGGAGACAATCTTATACATTTGATACTTCTCCTTCTTCTTATCATCACTAGGTGTTTTTACTTGCTTTTATTTTCTTGCACTACTGTAGAACTTTGTTCATTTACTTCTTCTCTCTTATTTTTCTTACTCATGTCTAGCTAACTCTTCCATTGCGTGGCTAACTAACTACTAACCTACTAATCTCTAACAACTTGATTAATAATCCAAATGAGTCAATAGTGTCAAACAAGCTTTGTGTAAATAAGATCTATGACATCTTAAGATGAGGGTTCTAACTCTAACTTACTCACATGTATTATCACTCTCATATTTCATGCTTAATCATTTTTGATGATTTATAAATTGTGTAGCTTTACTTGTTCTTATAAGTTAGAGAATCTCTATTCATCTTTGCCGATACCAATAATGCACTTGTTTCTTCCCCTATTCTCGCCTTCAATTGAATCTTGATAGGGGAATGTTCAAGTTTTACAGTGTAAAGCTAAGTGAGGAGAAGAACTTTCATTCGATCTTCAACGTGAATAGTTTTTTTGCATAAGGTTTACACTTTCTTACGATCTATCGTAAGGCTATATCTTCAAGAAGTTAGAGATTAGTGGGAGCACTTGATAGAAGGTTAGTCATGCATTTTTACCTTTAAGAAAACAAAAATCACTTTTACAACCATCAATACAGTCCAAGCAATTTTTAAAACAATACTTGTTTTCTTTTCAATTCTTTATTTGAGATAAGGAACATCTTTATCATGAACAAAGAAGTCACATTCAAGCTTTCATCGCTCTACCCTCTTGTGGATACGACCCGTATAGCCACTTCACTATTACGGTAGAATTGCTAAAGCAGTAACATCAACCATCACTCTTCTACTTATTCTTGTGCATAGTTTTTGGTGATCACAGGCCCGGGGTTGGTAAGTATTACAGGTGTGGCGAACCCAGATACAGATCCAATGAGTGCCCAAAGAGGAGGCCTGTCAACATTGCAGACTATGAGGATGAAGATGAGGTGCTGATCAAAACTGAGCCAGAAGATTCAGATTTTGTTGAAGAAGAAGAAGAAGCAGCCACCAGCGTGATCCAGCGGTTTCTATGCAACCAAAAAAATCCAACACCACACAAAAGCATCAGATTTTCTACTCAAGGTGTTCAGTAAATAACAAGGTGTGCAATCTCATCATCGACAACGTCAGTTGTGAAAACATTACCTCTACCGCATTGGTGGACTATTTGAAGTTAGAGACAGAGCCACATCCTCACCCATACACTATTGGATGGATCAAGAAGGGCCCTTGAATCCAGATAACAAATCTTTGTCATGTCTCTATTTCAATTGGCAAGTTTTATCAATATTCAGATTCTTGTGATGTCGTTGATATGGATACATCTCACATACTATTGGGATGTTCATAGCAACAAGACGTCGATGTTACCCATTGAGGCAAGAAGAATATTTACATGTTCACTTGAGAGGGTAAAAGAATTTTCATGAAGCTAATACCTCTACCACCAAAGCCGACTAAAGGAGGAGAGCAAAAGTTTATATTCATATGCAACCAAGGCGAGTTTTTGGTGGAGTTGAAGGAGACAAAGCAATGATTTGCCTTGGTAGTCAAAGAAGAAGTCGGCCTAGCAATTGAAGTTTCTGAGAAGATAAAGCCTATGCTGTTAGAATTCCAAAGAATAGTTCATGACGAGCGTCCGGACGAATTTCCACCAATGAGGGATATCCAACGCCACATTGATTTGATCCCCGGAGTAAGTCTACCCAACCTCCCACACTACAAGTTGAATCCAAAAGAGAGTGAAGCTCTAAAGGAGAAAGTCAAAGAGCTGATTCAGAAGGGACACATTAGAGAGAGTTTGAGTCCATGCGCTATACTGGCTCTTTTGACACAAAAGAAAAATGGAAGTTGGCGAATGTGCGTGGACAGTTGAGCCATCAGTAAGATTACTATCCGATATCGATTCCCGATACCTCGCCTCGATGATATGTTGGATCGATTAGGAGGGCCTTGCATGTTTTGAAGATTGATTTGAGGAGCGGCTACCATCAGATTCGCATTGGGCCGGGAGATGAATGGAAGACGGCGTTCAAGATTCCGGAAGGACTGTACGAGTGGTTGGTCATGCCTTTGGACTATTCAATGCATCAAGCACTTTCTAGAGGGTGATGAACCAAGTGTTTAAACCTTTATTGAGCAAGTTTGAGGTTGTCTACTTTGATGACATCCTTATCTACAGTTCTAATGAGACTTGGCACCTGCAGCATCTACGGGAAGTGTTCACCGTTCTTCAAGCAAATGAGTTATACATCAACTTAAAAAAGTGCAACTTCATGACTACAAACCTGATATTCTAGGATTTGTCATCAGTTCGCAAGTGATCCATGTGGACAAAGAGAAGGTGAGGGAAATCTGAGATTGGCCAGCACCAAAGAGTTCCACTGAAGTGAGAAGCTCCCATGAGTTAGCCACTTTCTATCGACGATTCATTCGAAATTTCAGTACCTTAACAGCGTCTATAACATACCTTTTGTTTGGACTGACGAAGTCGAAAGAGCTTTTGCACTCATCAAGGGAAAGCTTACAAACGCCCCAGTCTTAACTTTTTTAAATTTCGAGAAGGTTTTTCAACTAAAGTGTGATGCTTGCAGAATAGGCATTGGAGCAGTACTCTCATAGAAAAAGAGACCTATTGCCATCCTCAGTGAAGTTAAATGAGGCACGACAAAAGTGGTCTGCATATGTGATTGTTCCTCTATATTGCATATATAATGTCACATTTCCATATTTATTGTTTAATAAATCATGTATTTAGTCTTATTTTTGTTTACTAAAATGCAGGCCCAATACTAATGGAGATGGAAAAGAAATGAGCCCAAAAGCCCACTTTAATTTTGATTTAATTAAATTTAAATCTTAATTAAAGATGGAGATAAATATTCAGGAGGATAGAGACGATTCCAGCTGAAGATCAACGCGTATTAAGTAGCATCACATCAAATAAAACCAGTTAATTCAGATTTATATGAATCCAAATCGGTTAGCTTAAGGATCACCGAAGATCAGATTAAACTAAAAACCTAATAGCAAATCCAGCCGGACAAAAGGAATAAAAACAAAAGATATAAATATCTCCCCCTGGATGTGGCCATCCAGGCCATGGAAACGCGACTTTGGCCGTGTTTTCGCGGCCATTTGGTTAAGATATGGGGAGCATTTTGCTCCCTAACTTCTCACACCCTTACCTCTCCATTTTACCTATAAATACTGCTTTGTTCAGAGGAAAAAAGGAGCGATGATGTAGAGAAGGATTCTTAGGATAGTTTTCATTCTAGGTTAGTGTACATTTTTATTTTTAACTTTTATTCCTTTGTAAGCATAGATAGATGAGATTCATGTAAGTAAGAGAGGGATTTATGTTGAGAGAAACACTGATGCAACCTCCTCCTTTCTTCTATCATTTCTACAAGCAATAGAAAGGTAACTTGTTTATGTTTTTATTTGTTTTTATATTCTTCTTCTTTTTCTATTTTTCTCTTTGGTTTTTGATGAGTATCCAAGCAATCTAGTAGCATCGGTATAGCTTTGTTGTGTGTTTGCCACCGACATGACGATGATTTTCTCCTCAAGATTCTGTATCATTTCATTCTTGTTGGTCCTGATGATGTAATGCGAATGGGGACTGAGCTCGATTTTATGGATTACGCATTGATCGCCTCCGAAGCAAGGTAAACGCGCCAACGATCCAAGGTAAGTCATCAACGGGAAGAGGTAGGTAAGTTCTTTTAGTTTTTCTTTCTTTGAATCCTTTAGTTTGGATTACTACTATCTCTCAACTCTTTTATTCACTCATTTAATTTCTTTGTATAAAATCATTTCCTATTTTCTCTACCTTCTTAATATTCCACTTTTTTTCACAAATTAGCATAACTTATTTTCCTTTTCATTTAAAGAACAAGAGAAGAGCTTGAACCAATTTTTGTGAACTAAAGAGAACTTACAAAAAGCTTCCATTGCTAGTCCCTTCTTGTAGATCACGACCCTTATAGCCACTTACTATAGCGGTAGCATTGAGCACTTGCACTTCTATTCTGTATTTCTGAAATTCTGTATTTTCTGTGTGCAGATTTGAACTCGTTCAAACTTTTGGCGCCGTTGCCGGGGAGAGACGGTAACTCATTTTTGTTTACTTTATTGATTAACTTTCTTCTCTGTTCTTGGTGTATAGGTTTAACAACAAGAAAATTTTTGTTGCGGTGGACATATAAGTGACATTGGACTCTGCTCAAGAAAGCAGAGCCCAGAAGCCCTCAGATTTGCTGCATTCTCGTGGCAATCTGAGTGAACTACTAACCTGTATTTTTTGCAGGTTGGCTGAATTGTAAAGTTTAAATATCTGTAACTATTTTTTTCTTGTTTGACTTACTGTACATACATTTCTAATTCAATAGTAAAAGGTTGATTGTAAATGCTAAAAACGGTTTAGACTTTGCATTTAGGCACGTATCTATTTCGTTACATTTTTTATTTACTGTTGAAGAGTGCTGGAGCCAAGGTATGTGTGTATAGTATTTAGTATAAGGTTCATTCTTGTATGAAATATTACTGGAGTGTTACTTTTTCTATATACGTGTCACTGCACTAAACTGAATTAAGGGCCTTTTTATAAACAAGATAAGGTGGGGAAGTCATTACCCTCCCTTAGCCCGCAAACAATCTCCTCACTCACTAACCCAAGCCTAACTAAAACTGAGTAGACGTTGGCTCTAGGGACATCTCAGACGCAAATATGAGACTGACCTAAGGGGATTGTTGATTAGAATTTGGCTCTTACCAAATTGGTGTCAAAAATTGGGGATTGATGAGGTGAAACCTCAAAGAACAGTGGTTGGCATAATTAGGCCCGCTGCTTAGATACGGATACCTCCCACTGATCTTGCTCTACCTGGCCGATTAACTTGCGGTCAAATTCTACAATATACTCCCAGTGAACAGTCTAACCAATTAGGAGTCGTTAGGTCTAAGGTTTACCCTAACTTAGATCAGATTTTTCTTCTTTTTATTTGTTTGTTTATTTGTTTTTTTGTTTATTTTGACATTTCTTTGTCATATGGCTTATAACAAAAAAAAATTCAATCTTAATAGTAATCCATATTACACTCCGACCTCTTTTGACTCGGATATTACCAACTCGGCATATCATAACTTTAACCAATCAAGTGTGTCAGATTGGTCTTATCCGATTCAATACATGGTCCAGTCCCAATACTATGTACAAGACAAGAATAATCATCACTACTCTTCACAGAGTCAATGGGGATACAACTCCCCTGAGTCATATTGTCAACCACCATTCCAACATTCAGCCTATAATTTTCCTTATCATGATCAACCAATAGAAGAAAAATCTGAGGTTATGAAAACTATAGAAGCCATGATTGAGTCCCAAGAACAACAACTGAAAATGATGGACTCATAATTCTCACAACACTCCCAAATCCAAGAACCTTACTCCATGTTCCAAGTCTCACAACAAGAAGAACTTATAGACTCAGATAAGAGTACGGAAAACCTGATTCAGTCTGGAAATAATTTTTTCCAACCTATCGACAGGCTAGAAGCATAAATGAGTCATATATCAACATAGTGAAAGATAAGAATGAGAAAACTCTACCTAAGATATGTTCGACCATTCCCGATTGCCCTATTCATATTGATAGGAACGAATAATCTTGGTATCTTGGAGACTTTGATCAAGACTCAATTTCATCACACAAATTTAAACTTGACCAATTTCAAACCTTGGACAAATTGGCAAGTTTTCATTTAATGAGATTGAACTTGAATATGAATGTGACCCGATCCCCAACCTTGTGATTCAGTTTCCATCTTTGAATCTATGTTGATTCTGGTATCATACCCAATTTGGACCAATTTTCGGAGCCAACATTTATTACCGTACCCATAGATCTAGAAATTGAATCACCAAATTTGGATAGTCACATTCCATTGATGGGAGAAGAATATGAATTTCAATTCTTTGATTTGGACTCAACTCTTGAACCAAAACTGACTCTCGAACCCAAAGTTGATTTTCCTGCGTTAGTAATGGTTCCCGAACTTATCACTCTTGAATTCAAGTCAATTATTCTACTAAGTCACATTCTTTTATTGGACATAGGTATTGACCATAAAGACTCTGTGATGATTTTTCAAGACTGGTCATGTAAGAGAGATTTGTTAAAACTTACCATTTGATAGATTGTGATGATGAATAACATTTGTAACGCAGATGCATTGGAGCTCTATCTCAAGAGTTAGTACTGAGTTTCGGTAGCTCAAGCTCATATAAAGATATTGACTATTTTTATGTATTTTTAGAATTTTGTTAAAAGCATTGATCACACACACAAAATAGTCTTATAGTCGACTAACCCCTTTCTATAGTCGACTAACATATCCTATAGTCGACTTCTTTTGTTATATAGTCGAAAAGTGTCTTCACAAAAATATATCAGTTCTCTGTTTGTTGACTATAACCAACATTAGTCGACTTACCTCTCTCCTAGTCGACTAAGTTTAGTTTTCAGAGACTTGTCATTCTGTGTCAATCTTCATATAGTCGACTTGATCTCTTGGCGCAAAATTTTTTATACTAGTCGACTACTCTCATACCCTAGTCGATTAACTTCAGTTTCTGACTGTTATTCAGTTATTGATTTTCTGGTATTTTATCTAACATTCTAATTTTCAAATTTGAGCTGATAACTTCCGTAAGTGACCATTGATTTCACCTATAAATAGGGATGTTGTCCTTGGATGTAATCACCAATTCAAATAACAAGTTTTTCTGCCCAAAATTAGGAGTTATAACTATTATTCCTGTGACTTAGCTACTGATTAGTCTACAAATTCTGCATTATTATATCGCATTTCTCACAGCTTTTATGAATAAATAGTCGTCTAAATCGTGTTTTGGTCTTAATTGCAGGTAAATCCAAAGTCCAAGGGCAAAGATGGAATAAGAGGCTAATTCAGCTCAATTTATGCTAATTAATCCCGCAATTACTTGGAGGCCAAGCAAAGGATTTTCTAGAACATGCATTGTACCTAGACTCCTGAGCTGTCAGACGAATATTCGGGCGAAAGTACCAGAAAAGGGGTATATCTGGAAGCAGCTAGAAGCCAGACGAACGTGTGGACGAATCTAGAGACACGATTCCCTAGGATTACCGCATTTTCACGGCAATCCTTGGGAAAACGCGGCAATCCTAAGGAGCCACGCGTCGATTTTCGATGCGTGGCCCCGTCTCGTCTTCTGGAGCCTTCTTCTGCCTATAAATAGACCTGCAGAGAGCCAAAACGAAAGCAGTCTTCATTTTTAGGAGTAGGTCCAGATTCAGGAGTAGTGTAGGTGAGTGTTCTTCATTTCTTGTATTTCTTTTCTTTGTTTTTAAATCATTGTAGTAGGGCTGAGTGATTCATAGAGAGAGATAGTGAGGGATTGATGTAATAGAGAGTGACACTCTATGTAAAGGTACCTCTTTTCTCCTCCATTGTAATCTCCTTCTCCTTCTAACATGATTTCTTGCTAACTTTTTCTTCTCATGGCAATCTAACTACTAACCACTAACCATCTAACCACTTACTTGATAATCCACATGAATCGGGTTGCCTCTACAAGGCCTTGTTCTTGCAAGAGCCATTAATGGCCAAAGATGATGGGTTCTAACATCTAACTTGCTAACTTGCTAACCAAGCTAACTCTCTTTTATTTTCATGCTCTTTTATTTCATGCTTGTAGTGTAATGAGTGATGCTTGTAATAGCTTGTTCTTGTTGCAATGTTTTGATTGTTATGAACCATCCATGAGCCATGCTTTGTATTGCTTCTTGAAGATAAGGTTGTGATGGCCGAGGATCAAATGTGAGGCAACTATCTCGAAGAGGTTAGTATGGTTAGAGGAGTACTTAGTAGTTAGTAGCCATGAGTTTTCTTTACCTTTGTTTTAGAAATCGTTTTCAAGTTCCTCTTCTTATTTTCTTATCGACGTTTTCATCGCTCTCCTCACCTACCACATGCTTGTTTTCATTTTCTTTTCTTTTTCATTCTTTCAACATAGAAGAATTGTTAACATCTGACGTGACTAGAGACTGTTAATGCTTCTATCAGCCTCCCTTCCCTGTGGATACGACCCATTGAGCCAATGCTATAACGGAAGTATCGAGGGTACACTAAGCACATTCGAGCTTTTCATTTGATTTCATATAATACCCATTTTGAGTGCTTGTTTTTACCCCGATCAGCTACCTATGTCTATGCCATTATGGCTGGACTTGAAGTTAATTGGACTAAGATCATATTTGATAACCTAGTCAAGGAGCATACTTTTTTATAACCCTATGGAGCTTTTCTACCTCATGTGTTTCGAAAATTTAAAATAGATCTTGCTTCTGAAACTAGTGTCGTTAAAGTTTTCAAATTTGATCGTGCCGTTCTCCATCACATGAAACTTCTTAACTTTCCTCAACCTCCACCACAACCTCAACATTAACCCTCTGCTCCTCCACAAAGTTCTACTCAAGTCCTTCCTCCTCAACTCAACCTCCATTCACTGAACCCCCTTCCTCTCAACCACCTCTTTTCTTTCCCGATGCCTTCAATAATTCTATTTCTGCTGAAATTTTGACTTTACAAGCCCAACAAACCTCAATGCTAAACTCTCAGTCTGCATTACATAACAATCAATCTCTGCTTATGGAGCATTTTATGAATATGCAACTGAAGATGGAGTCTTTTGAAGTCACACAATTGGAAATACTGAATCTCCTCAAGACCCATTTTTCACCACCTTCTCCTCCCGGATCCAACATTTGATGCACATGGCGTTGGATTTGTTTTTGTGTTGCTACACATATTTTTGGAGTTCTTGCATATTTTTGATTTTTCTTTCGCTATGACTCTTCTGTTTTCTATTGTAATAATTGACACTTTATGTTATATTATGTAAACTTTGGTTGTTTATGTATGCCTTTATGCTATATGATATTTCTCTTTTTGATAGTGACAAAGGGAGAGATGTTATATGGCTTTGTTTTTCTGTGTTTCTTGATACATTTCTATGTTATATATGGAAAAGATATATAGATAATATATATGGATATATGACTATAGTTTATGTCTCATTCAGGGGGAGAACACTTGTTATCTATATATTTGTTATAATCTATTCTCTGCATGGGGAGTTTCTCTGCAGGGGGAGTTTTCATGCACAAGTTGCCATCATCAAAAAGGGGGAGAATGTTGAAACTTACAGTTTGATAGATTTTGATAATGAATAACATTCGTGATGCAGATACATTGGAGCTCTATCTCAAGAGTTAGTACTGAGTTTTGGTAGCTCAAGCTCATATAAAGATATTGACTATTTTTGCGTATTTTTAGAATTTTATTAAAAGCCTTGATCACACACACAAAATTCTTATAGTCGACTAATCCCTTTCTATAGTCGACTAACATATCCTATAGTCAACTTGCTTTATTATATAGTCGACTAAGTGTCTTCATAAAAAATATACCGATTCTCTGTTTGTTGACTATAACCAACATTAGACTTACCTTCTCTGCTAGTTGACTAAGTTTAGTTTCCAGAGACTTGTCATTCTGTGTCAATCTTCATATAGTTGACTTGATCTCTTGGCTAGTCAACTAACCGAGACAAAATTTCTTATACTAGTCGCTACTCTCATACCCTAGTCGACTAACTTCAGTTTCTGATTGTTATTTAGTTATTGATTTTCTGGCGTTTTATCCAACGTTTTGATTTTCAAATTTGAGTTGATAACTTCCCTAACTGACCATTGATTTCACATATAAATAGGGATGTTGTCCTAGGATGAATACACCAATTAAAAATATTAGTTTTCTGCCCAAAAACTCTGTCAAAAATTCTGTTTTTCAGAAAACTAATTTTCACTTTCATTTCTTCACACAATTTCTATTCTTTCGTGAAGAATTCTGAGAGTCCACCTATAAGAAACCTTGTTCACGATCACATACAAGTTTCAAGACTTATAGGATACTTTGTAATCATTCAAAAAGAAGAGTTATACATGAGTGTCTTCTTGATGTTGAGAAGAGTTGTACAAGTTGTTGCCTTCTTGGTGTAGAGAAGAGTTGTACAGATTTGACAAAAGGTGTTTTGTCAAGTGGCGTACAAGGTGTTGATTTTAGGTGTATCAAACCAGGATAAGAAAAATCTCAAGCGGGTTATTTGGGGACTAGACGTAGGTCACGAGGACCGAAACAGGATAAAATCTCTCGTGTTTGCATTTGCATTTTTCTGAGATTTATTCTGTGTATTTTTCTTTTCTTGCAAAATTTTATTTAAACACTATTCATCTTTATTTTAGTGTTTGTGTTGCCATTGTTTTTAGATCCTACATAAGTTTGATGATAGGATCTTTCATGATCCTATTTATATTGAGAATTGTAATTACGTACATAAAAAAGAGGTCAATAAAGGTGGGTTCCGTGAACTACCATATTATCTTGATTGGGTAACAACGCTTGACCCATTTGACCACCACCGGAACCACCATCTTAAGGTAATATTTTCCTTCCATTTTTTCTTTTTCATGCATCTATGCATTCATTCATACATTGAGGACAATACATGAGATAGGTGTGGGGAGAGTTCTAACATAACATAGGTTTTCTTTTTTTTAAAAAATTAACATTTTTCTTTCTTTAAAAAAAACTTTTTGAAAAGAGAGCAATATTTTGACATTTTTTTTTGTAAGAAATTTTAAGGAATAAGAGAATCATAATTAGAATTTTTTATACTTGGTCAAAATAAGGTTATTTGTTTAATTTATAGAGTTAGAAAGAAATTTTGAAAAAGTAATTTAGTCTTATTTTTTACCTTGATGAAATATGCATGCTTTATACACTTACACACTTAGGGTTCAAAAATAAAAATTCTTATGCCTTATATAAAATAAAAAAGATATATATATATATATATATATCAAAAATCCTCTGATTAAGTTAGGTATTTGTGCCTCGTAAACCATAAGTATTCATGCCTAAACGTGGTTCATATAATAAAATCCTTAGTTTTATGGCCTTATTTGCTCGAGTCCTTAAGTCCTTGGGGTGTTTTCTCACCCAATGTTCTAAGACCGTCCGTTTAGGAGTCACCGATTAAAGGCTCATTACATGGGCAGATTAGAAAGGCTAATAGAATTAAGGAATAATATCACTAAAAATATTAAAAAAAGAAAATAAGGCATAAGAGTTAAAATTAAAGTCGAATTTTCATGATTACAAGGTGCATATGACTTAGGGTAAGATAATAAATTAGATGAGAAATACAAATTGACTCCTTATCTTGATTGATAACAAATTTTTGAATAGAGACTAAGCTTAGCAATAACTAAGTTTTGATAATCTTAAATACTTATAGATTACTTGATTTTTACAATAATACTTCAAATATTTTTTTCTTTCAAATGTGTTTTTAAACTACTAACACTTTGTTTCTCTTTCTTTATGGATTTTGTGGGTGTAATCTACTGAAAACTCTCACGAGACAAAGCTCATCCTCTAGGAAAAATCTAAAAGTTTAATGGCTTGTTGCACATGCTCAGTGCAATTGAGTAACCTGCGAAAGTGGTCTAATAATTTTCTAGGGTTGGCTTTTATGTTTTGCTCGAAGGCGAGCAAAAGATAAGTGTGGGGGTGTGATTGGTCCTCTATATTGCATATATATTGTCACATTCCCATATTTATTGTCTAATAAATCATATTTAGTCTTATTTTTGTTTAATAAAATGCAGGCCCATTACTAATGGCGATGAAAAAATGAGCTTAAAAGCCCACTTTAATTCTGATTTAATTAAATTTAAATCTTAATTAAAGATGGAGACAAATATTCAGGAGGATAGAAGCGATTCTAGCTGAAGATCAACGCATATTAGAGAGGATCACATTAAATAAAACCAGTTAATTCAGATTTATATGAATCCAAATCAGTTAGCTTGAGGATCACTGAAGATCAGATCAAACTAAATGTAGGTTCCAAACAGTATACCAAATGTAGGATCTATGCACTGCAACTAGGCAACAAAAACACTAATATAGAAATGAGTAGTGTTAATTAAATTTCAATGACAAATAATTTGTAGGAAAGGAAACATAATAAAAACTCAGAAATAATGCAAACGCAAGCACAAGAGCTTTTATCCAGGTTCGATTCTCTTGACCTACATCAGTCCCCAAGCAACCCACTTGAGATTTTTCTTATCCTTGATTTTGTACACCCAAAATCAACACCTGTACACCACTTGACAAAACACCCTTTGCCAAATGTGTATAACTTTTCTTACACCAAGAAGACAACAACACCTTGTACAACTTCTCTTCTACACCAAGAAGACGCTATTGTACAATTCTTCTCTTTGAGTGATTATAATCAATCCTATAAGCCTTAAAACTTGTATGTGATCGTGAACAAGGTCTTTTATAGGTGGACTCTCAGATCTTCACTAAAGAATTAGAATTTGTGTGAAGAAATGAAAGTTGAACTAGTTTTCTGAAAATAGAATTTTTCAACAGAGTTTGGACAGAAAAACTAATGATTTTAATTAGTGTGTTTAGCCTAAGATAACATCCCTATTTATCGCTAAAACCTACGGTAAGTTAGGACAGTTATCAAGACAAATTTGAATACTAAAACGTTAGATAAACACTAGAAAACAATAACTGTTTAACAGTCAGAAACTGTTATAAGTTGACTAGGGTATGGAGGGTAGTCGACTAGGGGAACAAGATTTGCCTAGGTTAGTCGACTAGTCAAGAAGCAAGTCGACTATATCAAGACTGATACAGATATGCAAGTCTCTGGAAACTACAATTAGTCGACCAGTAGGAAGTATAAGTCGACTACATTAAGGATTAATCGACTAACCGTGTATATAAGTTGACTAAATACTGCTTTCAGTCAACAAACAGAGAGTGGATTTCTTTTCTGGACAGGACTTAGTCGACTATAGGAATTTGATAAGTCGCTAGACATTGTATTAGTTGACTACAGAAAGAGTCAAGTCGACTAATACGACTATTTGTGTGTGTGATCAAGACTTTTAACAAATATCTAAAAATACACAAAAATAGTACAAAATACAATTGTTATCATCAAAATAAGTTTCAACATTCTCCCCCGTTTTGATGATGACAATGTGTGTATGCACAAGCTCCCCTTATAGAGAAACTCTCCCTGCAGAAAACAGGTTATAATATATATATATATATATATATATATATATATATATATATATATATATATATATATATATATATATATATATATAACAAGTGTTCTTCCCCTGCATCATAGCATACATATGATATATTTTCAAATTTTAGAAATAACTTATATCATTATGTATTCTCATTTCTTTGTATAGTACCTGTAAGATAAAACATTGTTAATGGTCACCAATCATAATATGATCAAAATATTAACCTTTAGGAATCCAAACCCATTTGAATTTGGTATCCATCTGTTAGTATAAACATAATTGCATGAATTACATAAATGATGTATATATGATGAAATATAAGCATTTTTATCCATATATTTAGATTTTTTAGGAATCCAAATATATTTAAACTTTGATTTCATGGTCTTCTTAACAAAAGAATTATCATTATTCTTTTTGTAGACATTATTTTTTGAATAACCAAGATCAATATGCTTATCTTTTGGAATCCAAGTCCAAAATGATTATATGAAACCTTTTGATATGACAATATATCATTTAAATTTTCTTTTCCTTTATTAAAATTTGTCACTTTATTCAAAAGTTCTTCATATTTATCTATGAAACTTGTCATGTCTTTATCTAAAACAGAGATTCTTTCATTTAAAAATATAATTTCTCTTTTAAGCAGAATATTCTCTTTTAAAAAATTCTCATTATCCCTTTTTAAAGATAATATAAGTTTTTCAAAGTCATCCTTTTGAGAATTTACAGAAGAAATGTGAGGAACATATACAGAATTTTCTTTGATGAGTCTTTTATTTTTCTTTGATAAAACTTTATTTTTCATCTTTTCATTCTTAAGATCATTATATAACTCATGAAATGCATCTAAGAGTTCAGTATATTGTACCTCATCTTCTTCTTGAGCCATAAAACAAATGTTGGTATGTTCAATGGTTTCTTCTTCGTCAGAGGAAGAGGAATCATTATTCTCCCATGATGCCTGATAATCTTTATTCTTTTTGAACTTTTTGCTCTTGAATTTTCTTTTGTTTTTGAGCAATGGGCAATCCTTCTTTATATGACCTGTTTTATTACAATTAAAACATATAGGATTAAACTTATCTTGCTTCAAGAACTTTCTGAATTTTCTTGAGAGCATTGCCATCTCCTCTTCATCATCATCTGAATTGTCCATATCTGAGGATGTATGGAAGGCAAGTACTTTCTTCTTAGATAGAGGTTGTTGTTCATTCTTTTTTCGCTCTTCAAGTTGTACTTCATATGCCATTAAATTACCAATAAGATTTTCTAATGACATAGTTGAGAGATTATTTGCTTCTTCAATTGCAGTGGTTTTCTTCTCCTAATCTGATGTGAGTGCACGAAGAATCTTTCTGCTTTTTCAACTTGAGTGTATTCCTTTCTAAGGAATGCTAAGGAATTTGTAATGTTGGTGAATCTTGTAACCATTTCTGAAATTGTTTCATTCTCCTTCATTTTTAAGAGTTCAAACCTGTGAATAAGGACAGAAATTTTAGATTCTTTAACCTTATTTGTACCTTCATAGGTTACTTGTAGAATCTACCATATTTGATTTGCAGATCTGGTTGTTGATACGCGATTAAATTCTTCTTTGTTCAAGGCACAGAAAAGCGCGTTCATTGCTTTGGCATCAAGGTTTGTAGACTTCTTTTGTTCTTCATTCTACGCACTGTAATTTGTGGTTGGCTTGGTGTACGTTGCTTCTACTATGTTTCATAGTTCATAGTTGAGCGATTGCAAGTAGATCTTAATTCTACACTTCAAGTAGTTGTAGTTTGATCATCAAACAATGGTGGACGTTGTGTAGATTGTCCTTCCCTGAATTATGATGAAGGAAACTCCGTTGCCATCCTTGAAAGTTGTATATAGGCAGGCCTTGCTCTGATACCAAATGTAGGCTCCAAACAGGATACCAAATGTAGAATCTATGCACTGCAACTAGGCAACATAAACACTAATATAGAAATGAGTAGTGTTAATAAAATTTCCATCACAAATAACTTGTAGGAAAAGAATCAGAATAAAAACTCAGAAATAATGCAAACGCAAACACAAGAGATTTTATCCTGATTCGATCCTCTTGACCTACATTCAATCCTCAAATAACCTGCTTGAGACTTTCCTTATCCTTTATTTTGTACACCCAAAATCGACACATGTATACTACTTGACAAACCACCCTTTGCCAAATGTGTACAACTCTTCTTACACCAAGAAGACAACACTTTGTACAACTTCTCTTCTACACCAAGAAGGCGCTCTTGTACAATTCTTCTCTTTGAGTGATTACAATCAATCCTATAAGCCTTGAAACTTGTATGTGATCGTGAATAAGGTCTCTTATAGGTGGACACTCAGAGTTCTTCACTAGAGGATTGGAATTTGTGTGAAGAAATAAAAGTGAAACTAGTTTTCTGAAAACAGAATTTTTCAACAGAGTTTGGACAAAAAAACTAATGATTTTAATTGGTGTGTTTAGCCTAGGACAACATCCCTATTTATAGCTGAAATCTGTGGTAAGTTAGGGCAGTTATCAAGACAAATTTGAATATTAAAACGTTGGATAAATACCAGAAAACAATAACTGTTTAACAATCAGAAACTGTTATAAGTTGACTACGACATGGAGGGTAGTCGACTAGAGGAACAAGATTTGCCTGGGTTAGTCGACTAGTCAAGAAGCAAGTCGACTATATCAAGACTGATACAGATATGCAAGTCTCTGAAAAATACAATTAGTCGACCAGCAGGAAGTATAAGTCGACTACATTAAGGATTAGTCGTCTAACCATGTATATAAGTCGACTAATACTGCTTTCAGTCAACAAACAGAGAGTGGATATCTTTTCTGGACAGGACTTAGTCGACTATAGGAATTTGATAAGTCGACTAGACATTGTATTAGTCGACTACAGGAAGAGTCAAGTCGACTAATAAGACTATTTGTGTGTGATCAAGACTTTTAACAAATATCTAAAAATACACAAAAATAGTACAAAATACAATTGTTATCATCAAAATAAGTTCCAACACTAAAAACCTAACAGCAAATCCAGCCGGATAAAAGGAGATAAAAACAAAAATATAAATATCTCCCTCTGAATGTGGCCATTTGGCCACATCCAGACCACGTAAAACATAAGATATAAATATCTCCCCCTAGATGTGGCCAGGCCGCAAAACGTGGCCAGATACGGGGAGCATTTTGCTCCCCTATCTTCTCACATCCTCACCTCTCCATTTCATCTTTAAATATTGCTTTGTTCAGAGGAAAAAAGAGCGATGAGGTAGAGAAAGATTCTTAAGCTAGTTTTTAATCTACATTTGTGTAGGTTTTTATTTTTCTTTTCTTGTAAGTTTTATTTCTTTGTAAGCATAGATAGATTGAGATTCATGTAAGTAAGAGAGAGATTTATGTTGAAAGTGACACCGATGTAACCTCCTTCTTTGTTCCATCGTTTCTATAAGCAATAAAAAGGTAATTTGTTTATGTTTTTTTTTGTTTTTATATTCTTTTATCTCTTTTCTACTTTTCCTCTTTTGTTTTTGATGAGTATCCAAGCGATCTAGTAGCATTGGTATAGCCTTGTTGTGTGTTTGCCACCGATATTTCATGATGATGATCTCCTCCTCAAGATTTTGTATCATTTCATTATTGTTCATCTTGATAATGTAATGCGAATGGGGACTGAGCTCGATCTTATGGATTATGCATTGATCGCCTCCGAAGCAAGGTAAACGTGCCAACGATCCAAGGTAAGTTATCAGCGGGAAGATGTAGGTAAGTTCTTTTAGTTTTTCTTTCTTTCTTTTAATCCTTTAGTTTAGATCACTACCATCTCCCAACTCTTTTATTCGCTCTTTTCATTTCCTTTGTATAAAATCATTTCCTATTTTCTCCACCCTTCTCAATCTACCACTTTTTTCGCAAATTAACATAACTTATTTTTCTTTTCTTCTAAAGAACAAAAGAAGAACATTAACCATTTTTTGTGAACTAAAAAGAACTTACAAAAAAGCTTCCATCGCTAGTCCATCCTTCTGAATCATGACCCGCATAGCCACTTGCTATAGCGGTAGCATTGAGCACTTGCACTTCTATTCTGTATTCCTAAAATTCTGTATTTTCTCTGTGCAGATTTGAACTTGATCAATATGAACCAAAGCTATATACAGTGTACCGTCCATTGAAGTCATGGGAGAGCTATCTTACAGCTAGTGACTTCGTGCTGTTTTCGGATCATCAATCGCTCCAACACTTTAAGAGCCAAAGCATATAAATAAGATGCATGCAAGGTGGGCATCCTACTTTGAGCAATTCAATTTTATGATCCATCACAAATCTGGAGTAGATAACAAAGTTCCTGATGCTTTGATCAAAGAGTTTCGTTGTTGATCATTACAAAGAGATCATTGGGTTCGAATGTTTGAAGAAGCTATACAAAGAGGATGAAGACTTTGCTGAGATCTGAGAGAATTGTTCGTCATGACAACATGTACAAGTTTTTTATATGTTGGATGGATTTCTTCTCAAAGAAAGCCGGTTATGTGTACCAAGGACTTCGTTAGGGAGAAAGTTACTAGAGACCTGCATAGAGGCGGGCTTGCAGGACATTTTGGGAAAGAAAAGACGATGACAAGTCATGAAGGAAGATACTACTTGCCCCAACTGGGCAAGGACGTGACTACAATTGTGAAGGTCTGCCGAGTGTGTCAAGTCGCTAAAGGCCGAGCTCAAAATACGGGCTTGTATACACCTTTGCCCTTCCCAAAGGATATTTGGAAGACTTGAGTATAAATTTTGTATTAGGACTTCCTCGCACAAGAGAGTAGATTTTATCTTCGTGATAGTTGATTGATTCTTCAAAATGGCATACTTTATTCCTTACCAGAAGGCATCTGATGCACCATATGTGGCCAAATTATTTTTCAAGAGATAGTGAGACTGCATTGTGTACCGAGTTTCATTGTTTCGGATCGAGACAACAAGTTCTTAGCAATATTTTTGAACTACCCTATGGAGAAAGTTTGACACATCTTTAAAGTACAGTAGCACGACACACCGCAAACCGATGATCAAATAGAAGTTTGTTAATCGCAGCCTAGGCAACTTATTGAGGAGCATATGTGGAGACAAACCAGGAGCATGTAGGTTACCTAGAGGGGGGTGAATAGGTGACTAGCTAATCTAATGATGAATTAATGCAGAATTAAAAACTATTTAATCAAACTAAAAGCTATTATGCAAAACACACCAAGTATAACACAAGAGTATAGCCGAATTCCCGGTGAAGGGCTCTGGACTATCTCCTCAAGATTCCTCTAAATTAAGAGTTGAGGTGCTACTATGGCTCTCTTAGTTGAATACAAGTGTGAGCAAACAATCCCAAGCATATAACAATTAAGCACAAGATATATCAAGCATATAAAGTAATAAACAATGTAAGCATGCAAGATATACACATAAGCGAGAGATAGAGAGAGAGCAATCTCAAACACGAGAGATTTGTTTCGAGGTTCGAGCACCCTTGCTCTACGTCCCCGCCTTCAACACTATGAAGGATTTTCACTAAAAATGATCTCACCGGATCACTCGGTGCCGCAACACCTACAAGGAGTTCACACTAGAACTCTTGAACTCACTAGTCCCTCTTGTTCCCGCAATAACAACACACACAAGCACACTAGCTTGTCGAGGCCGCACCTCTACACCGAGCTCCTATAAGAACTCAAAATAACAAGAACCCGCAAGTTCGCCTCCTCAAATACAAAGATGAAACACTTTGGTGATCTCAACACTTTGATCACCTAAAAACACTTCTCACAATAAAGATCCCTAGAGGATTGATATAGCAATAGATAGCTCATGTATGTGTGAGAAAATAAGATAGAGTAGTAGAAGAAAAACTCAAGTAATCTCTTTTGCATAACACTCTTGAAAACTCTCCTTTTTATATGGAAGTGTTTGATCTAAAACAAGTGGAGAAAACCTCTGAAATAGATAGAAAAAACTAGCTTGAAAACTCACTCAAAATCTTATAGAAAACAGCCCAAGGGAACCCCGTTTTATAAGCTCCAAAAAATTAGCTGTTGTAGGCCAACTCAGTAGCTGATTCTGCTGCCGGTCGACGGGCCGGTCGACCGGCCAACGGTCAAATTTCTGACCATTACAGCCTGCCA
The DNA here is from genome assembly GCA_038442645.1 of Agave tequilana. Taxonomy (NCBI): domain Eukaryota; kingdom Viridiplantae; phylum Streptophyta; class Magnoliopsida; order Asparagales; family Asparagaceae; genus Agave; species Agave tequilana. Next base: position 146,878 of record JAVJIF010009182.1, on the reverse strand, counting down.
TTCAACCACCCGGTCGACCGTTCCTGGACTTTGACCTAACGGTCGACCGCCCGGTTGACCTGGGCCGGATCTAGAAAGCAAAGCTGGGCCAGTCGACCGCCCGGTCAACGACTAGCCAGATGGCTATGCACGTTTTGTGCACATCGGTCGACCGCCCGGTCGACCCGCAGAAGGCCAGGTCAGACATCTTTTTGGGATTAAAACTTGGTCATTTTAACTTTAATAAAATCCCATAAAATCACATAAAACCTACAAAAATAAATTCATTGAAATATTTTGATATGAAAATATGTTTGATTAGAAATCAATACATATTACAAATATTTTGAATTATTTTTGTGATATAAAAATTTGGGCTTAAACAAAAAAACTGTATTTTTCAAAATCCATCTCCAAATTGAAAAATGATTTTTTCAAAACTTCTCCAAATACAAAAACAAGATATCTTAAACACTTTTGAAGCTTAGTGTGTATGGATATGATCCACTACACATATGAGATAAAATATCTATGTTTTTGACAATAAGCTCTAAGATAAGTTTTGATAAATTCAAACTCAAAACTATTTTGTGAAAACACATATAAATTTTGTATGTGTGTATATGAACTTGAGCAATCCACAACTAATCTATCATTTACATTTTATCTAAAAATAAATCTTAACACTTACAAACAAGACACAAGTCTTCTGAAAATCTTCTCCTTCTTGACTTGGTCCAAACCTTGATCCAAAGAACTAGACTCCTTTTGAGTACTTGATGCGATTTTGATGCACGAGCTCTTGAATAAGCACGTGCTAGCTCCAAAACTTGACTTCGAATCCTTTGTTGAAGCTAAAATACCTACTAAGATCTTGATCAAATTCTGAGACTAAATAAATACAAGATCATAGTACTATAACTCCATGAGTTAATCATCATCAAAACTAGAGCGATGGGCCTTTGGGCCAACAATCTCCCCCTTTTTGATGATGACAAAACTCATGGAGTTATACATGCATGGATTAAAGATAAGCTTCATAGAAGATCCCCCTTAACTCATGCATAACATTAAACAAATAAAAATATTCAATAAAGTGCATAAACACAAACATATATGCATAAACTTACCAAATTATTTTTCCCTTTTTGCATAAACAAGAAAATAAACATGCATATATAAAGTCTGAAAATTCTTCTCCCCCTTTTTATCAATTCATCAACAAAGGGTGAAAACAAATCAAAAGATAAAGATATATGTGCGATATACATTCATGAAGAAGAGAGACGTAAAGTTAGCTCCCCCTGCATACATGCTTTACATGAAGAAGGGATGACAAGACCCTAACCCACATAAAGTATAATATACAATGCATAAGCGGAGATATTAAGCTCCCCCTGCACACGTGTATCACATAAAGAAGAGATGTCAAGCTCCTCAATGTGAGATACACTTAACATGAATTTATATATAGAGAAGATGTTAAGCTCCCCTTGCGTATAGACAATATATATCAACAAATTTTAAAATACCAATTTTAAAATAAATTTTGAAATTTCTTTGAAGTCAACAAAATAAATTTTGATACCTATAAAAGTCAATTGAAATACCAATTGAAAATAATGCATAAGCTTATTAAGCATTTAAATTTAAGTCAAATTTAGCATAAACATAATTTGTGCTTTAAACATGTAAATATTATAAAACAAGCACAATCAAATCATATATATGTATATATGAAAATGGAAAATACCAATTGAAATTGATACTAATTGAATTTTAAAGTATACATATATAAGAAACAAATATGAGTATACAAACATAAAATTTCTTGAAGATCAAGTGTATACCTCATAACTATCCACCCTTTTTATGCACATGATAAAAGATATTCATTTTGGCACACAAGGCATGGTCGCCTAACCATCCACCCTTTAAGGGTAGAAATTTTCCAAAATATGAATTGAAAATAGTTGTAAATTGAAAATACTACCAAATGAAGAATAAATAACTAGTTAAAGTAATTTTTTTTGAAAAACTAGTTAAAGATCCTTCAAACATGAAATCAAATCATAGTATCTCATGACATATTGCTAAGTACACAAAAATTGACACCAAGATCTATAAGGCTAAAAAATGTGTTCATAAAATAAGTATATGAGTAAACAAAAAATGTGAGTGCACAAGAATCATGTAAATAGCATATTCATGAAATAATCAATAAAGCTCAAAATATCAAAGCATCATAAAAATTTATTTTCATTAAAAACAAACTTCAAGGTATATGTATGTTCTATGAAAACTAAAAATATACATACAAATTTCAAACACAAATGAGTCCATAATAGAATTTGCATGAAGGCAAATGACTCAAGGGCATACATGTTATTTATAGTTTTAGACAGAAACAACATATACATGAAGTAAAACATATACAAAAATAGGGAAAACAAGTATAAATGAAAGAATCATCAAAACTAGATTATACATATATATGTAATGAGTATAAATGAGTATTGAAGTACAAACATATAATAATCAAGTGTACCTCACTACTAAAAAAATGTACAGGTATAAACACAAGTTTTAATAAAAACTATATCTAAACAAGTATTCACCTCATGAGTACAAAACAAAAACATGCTAAAAATACTTACACAAAAGCATGTAAATAAAATAGGAGTTAGAGATAGTTACCAAACCATGTGAACTATTCTCTAAGCCTCCAAACCATGATGGTCCTTCCACCAAACTTCCTTGATAGCGATGCATCAATAGGGTATGTCCACTAGCTCCATATATATCCACCACCAAGACACCATACCTCTCACGTCATGTGAGAGTCCACACCTATATCAAACACAAGAGGTGGGGATTTTGGTACCGGGGTCCACGAGGGTTAGTACTATAAGGAACCCAAACATTTTTATTTGTAAAATTTACATGATTTGTCTTATCAAAACAAAACTTTGCTAAATGGCCTTTGCGGCCGCAATATGTACATTTGTACACTCTAACATGCATATGAGAATGAGTATGATCATGATGTGCATAGTGTGCATATGTATGCCATGGGTTATGTGCATGAACATGTGGAGCTTGTTTCTTTTGAAACAAGGTTTCCAATCTAGAATGGTTGAATGCACAATTGCTTAAAGTGGAGCTCAAATAATCAATTCTATTTTTCATGACTTGAATCTCATTTTTATCAATAGTAGCATGAAGAGCATGGCAAGAATGAGAATCAACAATCTTTTTTTTTGAAATGTTTTCTTTTTCTTTTAAAACAATTTTTCTTTTCAAAGAGTTATTTTCATCCAAAGCAATCTCTTTTTCTTTTTCCACCAAAGTGATTTTATTTTTCAGAGATTTATTTCCTTCACAAATATCATTTAATTTTGAAGCCAAGAAAATATTCTCCTTTTTCAAAAATTCATTTTCATTTGAAATGCATTCAATTTTATTTTAAAAAGAATCTTTTTCTTTAAAAATAGAATCATATTTATGTTTCAATATTTTATTATCCTTTTTAAGCAGATCATATTTTTCAAGAAGTTGTTGACAAAATATAGCAAGCTCATCATATGACATGTCAACATCTTCATCAAGTTAAGGGGGTTATCCCCTTGAATCATGTAGCATATGTTGGAAGCATCACTTCCATCATCCGAGTTACTCCCGGCATAATATTGCTTTTGTTCACCAAGGGAGACTAGAATGTTCCATACTACAAAAGTAACCCTAGATAAATATTCATCATTTAGGGTACTCCTTAAAGCATGAAGGGCTTTTGTATTAGCCTCAAGATGTTCGCCATCTAAAAAGTAAGAATCTTTAATAGTGGCAAAATAAACATGAATATCTAGGGTTTTGAGGTACATTGACATCTTAACCTTCCAAATTTGGATGTTAAGAATATCAAACATGGGAGGTGTCATGAAATCCATGTGTGTGTAAACAAATATTATGATTAGCTAAAATGAGGATTCTTAACTCAATGTTGTTAGACTCAAATCAAGAGCACCAAGCTCTGATACCACTTGTAGGTCACCTAGAGGGGGTGAATAGGTGACTAGCTAATCTAATGATGAATTAATGAGGAATTAAAAACTATTTAATCAAACTAAAAACTAGTATGCAAAACACACCAAGTATAAAATAAGAGTGTAGCTGAATTCCCGGTGATTGAGTTAAAACCTGCACACAAAAATACATAACTTCAGAACTTTTATAACAATAGTGCAAGGTGCTCAATTCTACCGCAATAGCAAGTGGCTATGCGGGTCGTGATCCACAAGGAGGGACTAGCGATGGAAGCTTTTTTAGTAAGTTCTCATTTATGCTACAAAGTATGGTTAAAGTTCTTCTTTAGTTCGTTAAAAGAAAAAGGAAAATTTGAGTTAAAGTTAAATTAGGAAGAAGATGGTAGATTAAGAAGATGGAGAAATTAGAAATGATATGTACAAAGATATGGAAAAGGAGTGATAAAAGAAGTGGTAGATTGTAGTGTTCTAAACTAAAGAATAAAAAGAAAAGAATCTAAAAGTTACTTGCCTCCTTTGGCCAAATGCTTACCATGAATCTTTTGCAATGAAGTTACCTTAAAGTGAGGCGATCAACGTATAGCCCATAAGAGTTGATTCCCGTCTCCTCCACATTATATCATCAAGACGTTGTAAGTATGAAGTGATACAGAATGAAACTCAAAATCCATCGTCATGAGCTATCGGTGGCACTCGCAAAGGCAAGGCTCTTTCAATGCTTTAAGACTCACTTGGATAGCAATTGATAAAAGAAGAAAAGTAGAGAAGAAGAAGAATGAAACAATGTACATACAAAAGAGAAACTACAGATTCGATTTTATAACAATAAGAGAAAAGAAGAAAATCTTACACCGGTTTCACTCTCAGCACAAGCTTCGTTCTCATTTTCCTATGAAACTCTGATCTCCTCTGATTTACATAAATTAAAACTAAAAATTACATGAAAAGAAAAACAAAAACCTACACTAAAAATAGAAAAGTAGACTAAATCCTATCTCTGCATAGTCGTGATCCACATTTACAGTGAAAACTTGCCTTTTATAGGCAAAAACCTAGAGGGGAGAGGCGTGAGAAGATAGGGGAGCAAACACTCCCCCTAACTCCCTAACAAAGCCGCGAAAACGCGGCTTTGACCGCGTTTCCATGGCCAGGGTGTGGCCAGGTGGCCATACCCTGTTGGTGGTAGTCCCTGGCTTCGCTACTTGCTTTTATCTTAAGCTAGATTTGCAGTTTAAGTCTGGGATTCTGACGAAATGGCCTTTGATCTTTAACTTCAACCGATTGATATGTGGGGATTTGTTCTAACTGATTTTCAACCAATCTGAACCGACCTGATCTGTCCTGATTTACTGACTTCGAATTAATTCTGATTTAAATCAGAATTCGATGGGCTTTTGGGCTCATTTCTCTTCCCTCTCCTTTAGGAACGGGCCTGCAAATAAATTAAACATTAATTAGGAAAAAGTAGAGTTTATTCTATAATAAGTATGAGAATATGATAATGAATGTGCAATATGAGTGACCAATCACCCGGTAAAGGGTTCTGAACTATCTCCCAAGATTCCTCTAGATTAAGAGTTGAGGTGTCACTATAGCTCTCTTGGTTGAATACAAGTGTGAGCAAACAATTCCAAGCATAAAACAATTAAGCACAAGATATATCAAGCATATAAAGAGATAAACAATATAAGCATGCAAGATATAAACACAAAGTGAGAGAAAGAGAGAGCAATCGCAAACATGGGAGATTTGTTTCGAGGTTCGAGCACCCTTACTCTACGTCCTCGCTTCAACACTATGAAGGATTTCCACTAAAAACGATCCCACTGGATCACTCGATGCTGCAACACCTACAAGGAGTTCACACTAGAACTCTTGAACTCACTAGTCCCTCTCTTGCTCCTGCATGAACAACACACACAAGCATACTAGCTTGCCGAGGCCGCACCTCTACACCGAGCTCCCACAAGAACTCGAAATAACACGAACCCGCAAGTGCACCTCCTCAAATACAAAGATGAAACACTTTGGTGATCTCAACACTTTGATCACTTAAAAACACTTCTTACAACAAAGATCCCTAGAGGATTGATATAGCAATGGATAGCATAAGTATGTGTGAGAAAATATGATATAGTAATGGAGAAAAAACTCAAGAAATCTCTTTTGCAAAACACTCTTGAAAACTCTCCTTTTTATATGGAATTATTTGCTCTAAAACAAGTGGAGAAAACCTTTGAAATAGATGGGAAAAATTAGCTTGAAAACCCACACAAAATCTTATAGAAATCAGCCCAAGGGAACCCCCTTTTATAGGCTCCCAAAAACTAGCCGTTGCAGGCCAACTCAGCAGCTGATGCTGCTACCGGTCGACCGGCCAACGGTCAAATTTCTAACCATTGCAGCCTGTTGGTTGACCGCCCAGTCGACCGTTCCTGGGCTTTGACCTAACGGTCGATCGCTAGGTCAACTGGGGCCAGATCCATAGAGCAAAGCTCTCTGGACGGTCAACCGCCCGGTCGACCTGCCCAGTAGCCAGATGGTTGTGCATGTTTTGTGCACATCGGTCGACCGTCCGGTCAACTGATTGAGGTTTTACCTGCACAAGAATACAGAATTTCAGAATTTTTAAAACAATAGTGCAGGGTGCTCAATTCTACCGCTATAGCAAGTGACTATGCGGGTCGTGATCCACAGGGAGGGACTAGCGATGGAAGCTTGTTTAGTAAGTTCTCTTTTATGCTAAAATTAATAGTTGTTAAAGTCAGGTCAGAAAGAAAGTGTTAGATTAAGAAGATGGAGAAACTAGAAGTGATATTTACAATGAAATTGAAGAAGTGTGAAAAAGATTGGGAATATTGTGATGTTAGTGATTTACACTAAAATTAAAAGAAAGACAACTAAAAAAAAAACTAAAAACATACTTACCTCTTCGACATCTGCTTACCTTTGAACCGTGTCAACGATGTACCTTGTCTTTGAAGGCAATCAAGCATGGCGTATAGGATCTTCCCCCTTCTCGATCTACATTACAAATAAAAACGACAAACTATACTAGCAAGAGAAGGTTTGTTCATCACCATAGGCCATCAAGGGCACTTCAATGGCTAAGCAGTCTCGAAGCTATTGGATTCTCTTGGATTGCAAGTCATCAGAGGAAAATAAACAAAAACAAGAGTAAAGAAGAAACAGAAACTTCGATTTGATTCTTATAACAATGGAAGAAAAGATTTACTTACACCGATGTCACCTCAGTACAAGCTTGATCTCCTTCCTCCATGAAACTCGTCTCTCCTCTCAGTTACATAAAAATACATAAAAGAAAATAAAAAAAACCTAAGTTACAATCTAAAAATTTATCCTAAGAAAAACCCTAAATTTGTTTCTGTACTCGACGCCCTTCTCTGTTACTCTGCAGGAGTATTTATAGGAGATGGAAGAAGTAGAGTCCCGGTACAACTCCACGAAAGCACGTACCCAACCTCATACGTATTGCCGCGAAAACGCGGCTATGGCCGCGTTTTCGCGGCCATAGATTGGCTCCTGGCCACGCGTTTTCGCGCGTGGCCTCCTCTGATCCGTCCATCTGGGTATATCCTTTTAGATCTGGCATACCGACTCTTTATTTTGAAAATTCAGGATAACTTGGGAAGCAAGTTACTCTAAATCCAAATCTTTTAAAACGATTTTGTTATCTTTGCACTCTTCTCCCTTTATCTATAGCCTTGTCCTGCAAGCAATTAGGGTTAAGTAGAAGTCCATCCCTTTCCTCTTCTTTTAGTAATTGCAATTTTTGCACATGGGCTTTATGGGCTTCTGGGTTTCATTTAGGCTTTTATTTCTTTACTTTTTTAATTACTCAAGGCCTGCACACATTAAATAATAAAACTTTAGTAATAGTACATAATTAAAAGAATAAATAGGGAAACATGATAGTAAATGTAGTGATAAATATGCATTTTTTACTACCTATCACACCCCCACACTTATCTTTTTGCTCGTCCTCGAGTAAAAATCAAAAAGAAAGAGGAAAAGAAAAGAAAATTAATCTATCCTAACTCACTTTCGTAGGAATCATGGTTGCACTTAGCATGTGCAACAAGCCGTTAAACCTCTAGGTTACCCTAGAGGATGAGTGTTGTCTCGTGAGGGTTTTCAGCGGATTACACCCACAAAATTCATAAAAAGAAAATATTTGAAATATGTTTAAAGAGACTAAGTAGTCTATAAGTTTTAGGATTATCATTTTTATTCATTCTTAAACTTAGTCTTTATATAATAAATTGTTATCCATTTTAGGTAAGAATCAAAATTAAATTTTTGTATAGTCTCTTTCGTTACCCTAAGTCATATGCATCCTTGTGAATTTTTACTAGGAATTCTTTAACTTTGACTCTCATGCCCCTTTTTTTTATATATATTTTTTCTTTTTTTTCTTAATATGTATAACTCATCTAATTTTCTTTCGTATAAGTATCAAGGCTTCTTGAGGCCCTCATACCTAACTAATTGACTATTAGATGTGTTAGTACATATATAAATAATATTTCTTTGTTTTCTTAGGCTTTCTAGTCCACCCATGTAGCGAACTTAAAGTCGGTGGCTCCCAAACCGGTCGGTTTTAGGGCACCGGGTGAGAAAACACCCACGGACTTAAGGATTCGAGTGAACTAGGCTACAAAACTAGGGACTTTATTTATAAAATCACCTTTAGGCGTGAATACTTATGCTTCTTGAGGCACATGTATCCAGCTTAATCAGTGAATTTCCCTTTTTTCTAAATTTTTTTTTTACTTTTTATAGGGCACAAGAGTCTTTGTCTTAGAATCCTAGATATGTAAATGTATTAGGTATGCACATTTTATTAAGGTAAAAAATTAAGACTAATTACTTATTCAATTTTTCCTCCTATACCTAAAAATTCAACAATTTATTTATTTTTATCAAGTTTTTAGAAATCCTAATCATGATTTTCCTAATTCTTAAGACTAACTTAGATTTCTTTCAAAAGATAAGTCAAAATATTGTCCCTTTTTTTTCATTTTTTTTTTGGGTTAGTATCTAACTATGTTAGTATGTTAGTAAATCCTCCCCCTCACCTATCTCATGCATTGTCCTCAATGTATGAATGAATGCATGTATGCATGAAAAAGAAGAAAGGGAAGAAAAATATTACCTTAGAGGGTGGTTCCGGTGGTGGTCTGATTGGGCCAAGCGTTGCTACCCAATCAAGATAATGTGGTAGTTCACGGGACCTACCTTTATTGACCTCTTTTCTATTTACATGTTTACAGTCCCCAGTATGAGTAGGATCATGGAAGATCCTATCGTGAATCTTACTTCCTTTACATGACCAGTCTTGGAAAATCATCACAGAGTCATCATGGTCTATACCTATGTCCAACAAAAGAATGTGACTTGGTAGAATGGTTGACTTGAACTTAAGAATGATAGGTTCAGGATCCAATATAAACTCGGGAAAATTGACGTGGGGTTCGAGAGTTAGTTTTGCTTCAAGCGTTGAGTCCAAGTCCAAGAATTGAAACTCAAGTCTACAATCATTTTCCCACAATGGAATGTGACTTACTATTGGTGATTCAAGTTCAAGAATGATAGGTGTGGGAATCAAAACTGACTCTAAAATATTACTTAAATCGGGTAACAAAACAGGAGTCAATATTGATTCGGGAATTTGAACTCGATCACAACAAATTTGAGAATCAAGGTCACATATCTCATTGAGTTCAATTTCATAAAAATGAGAACTTGCCATTTGTTAATCGGACTTTCAAAAGTATGAAATTGGTCAAGTTCAATATGATGATCATCAAAAATGGGTGATTCAATTTCATGATCTATGGGTACGGGAATAAATGTTGGCTCAGAAAATTGGTCCAAATTGGATAAGAATACCGGAGTCAACATAGATTCGAAGATGGAAACTGAATCGCAAAGTTGGGGATCGGGTTCACATTCACAATCTAATTCAATCTCATTGAAATTAAAACTAGCCAATTTATCCAAGGATTGGGATTGATCAAGTTCATATTGATGTGATGAAATTGAATTTTGATCAGGTCTTCTAGACAGAATGATTCTTGGTTCCTATCAACTTGGTTGGTTAGTTCAAGAATGTTTGAAAGTCTAAAAATTTGATCATTCATTATATCTTGCAAACGATCCACTTTTTCTTCTAACCCATCGAATGGATCATTGGAGGACTGAAATATTGGTGATGTGGTAAAAGAAGTATATGAAGATAATGGTTGAACAGGTGGTTGACAATATGGCTCAGGGGCGTTGTCATTGACTCTGTGAAGAGTAGTGACGATTATTCCAGTCTTGTTCATAGTATTGGGACTGGGGCATGTAATGATTCGGATAAGACCAATCTGACACACTAGGTTGGTTAAAGTTATGATATGCCAGGTTGGTAATATCCGAAAAGAGCTTGATGTGTAATATGGATTATTATTAAAATTGAAAAAATTGTTGTTATAAGCCATATCACAAATAAAACACAAACAAAGAAAAAGAAAACAAACAAATAAGCAAACAAAAAGAAAAAAATTCTAACCTAAGTTAAGGTAGACCTATGACCTAGACAACTCCTAACTGGTTAGACTTTCCACGGGAGGTATAATGCAGACTTTGACCACAAGCTCATCAGCCAGGTTAGGGCAAGATTTGTGGGAGGTTTTCCGTCAAAGACGTTCCTTAATTAAATAACCACCAATCTTCGGACTTTCGGCCCTCAATCCCCTTCCTAGACACTGATTTGGCAGGAGTCAAAATCCAACACCGTTCCCTCTTAGGATAATCTCCTAATTGAGTCCGAGATGTCCCTAGGGCCAACGTCTACTCATTTTTAGTTAGGCTTGGGTTAGTGAGTGAGGAGATTGTTTGTGGGCCAAGGAAGGGTGATGAAATCCCTACCTTATCTTATTTATGGTTATGCCCTTAAAGCGATTTAGTGCACGTGTAAAGCAATAGACAAATATTCACTCAAAAGCAGTAAATCAGCCAAGGGTGCTTTCTAGTCTATATGCAATGCGAACATACCTTATCTCCAGCACTCTTCAACAAAAATTAAAAAAAAAAATAGACACGTGCCTATAATGCAAGAGTCTAATTTTTTTTAATTTTTCAACAAATAGGTTACTGTTAATTAATTAGCAGTGTGCAGGGTGATTACAGAGAAAACTTAACAGAACAGCAAGTCTAACTTTAAATTTCCAGCAACCTGCAGAAAACACAATGAGTAGTTCACTACTCAGGCCGCGGAAACGCGGCTATTGCCGCGTTTGCGCGGCTCTGTAGTAGGCTCTGCTGCTCTGCCTTTGAGGGCAGAGGCACAGAGTTGCTATATGTCCTTTGCTTTAGTTATATTTCCTGTTCTCTGATCCTGCAAACAAAAAAAAATCAATAATTAGTTTTTTTTTTTAGAGAGTAACTTACCGTCCCTCCCCGGTAACGGCGCCAAAATTTTGATTGAGGTTTTACCTGCACAAGAATACAGAATTTCAGAATTTTTAAACAATAGTGCAGGGTGCTCAATTCTACCGCTATAGCAAGTTGCTATGCGGGTCGTGATCCACAGGGAGGGACTAGCGATGGAAGCTTATTTAGTAAGTTCTCTTTTATGCTAAAATTAATAGTTGTTAAAGTCAGGTCAGAAAGAAAGTGATAGATTAAGAAGATGGAGAAACTAGAAGTGATATTTACAATGAAATTGAAGAAGTGTAAAAAAGATTGGGAATATTGTTGTGTTGGTAATTTACACTAAAATTAAAAGAAAGACAACTGAAAAAAAAAACTAAAAACATACTTACCTCTTCGGCATCTGCTTATCTTTGAACCGTGTCAACGATGTACCTTGTCTTTGAAGGCAATCAAGCATGGCGTATAGGATCTTCCCCGTTCTCGATCTACACTACGAATAAAAAGGACAAACTATACTAGTAAGAGAAGGTTTGTTCATCACCATAAGCCATCAAGGGCACTTCAACGGCTAAGCAGTCTCGAAGCTATTGGATTCTCTTGGATTGCAAGTCATCAAAGGAAAATAAACAAAAACAAGAGTAAAGAAGAAACAGAAACTTCGATTTGATTCTTATAACAATGGAAGAAAAGATTTACTTACACCGATGTCACCTCAGTACAAGCTTGATCTCCTTCCTCCATGAAACTCGTCTTTCCTCTCAGTTACATAAAAATTACATAAAAGAAAAATAAAAAAAACCTAAGTTACAATCTAAAAATTTAGCCTAAGAAAAACCCTAAATTTGTTTCTGTACTCGACGCCCTTCTCTGTTGCTCTGCAGGGGTATTTATAGGAGATGGAAGAAGTAGAGTCCCGGTACAACTCCTCCACGAAAGCACGTACCCAACCTCATCCGTATTGCCACGGAAACGCGGCTATGGCCGCGTTTCCGCTGCCATAGATTGGCTTCTGGCCACGCGTTTTCGCGCGTGGCCTCCTCTAGTCCGTTCATCTGGGTATATCCTTTTAGATTTGGCATACCGACTCTTTATTTTGAAAATTCGGGATAACTTGGGAAGCAAGTTACCCTAAATCTAAATCTTTTGAAACGATTTTGTTATCTTTACACTCTTCTCTCTTTATCTATAGCCTTAACCTGCAAGCAATTAGGGTTGAGTAGAAGTCCATCCCTTTCCTCTTCTTTTAGTAATTGCAATTTTTACACATGGGCTTGCACATGGGCTTTATGGGCTTCTGGGCTTCATTTAGGCTTTTATTTCTTTACTTTTTTAATTACTCAAGGCCTGCACACATTAAATAATAAAACTTTAGTAATAGTGCATAATTAAAAGAATAAATAGGGAAACATGATAGTAAATGTAGTGATAAATATGCATTTTTTACTACCTATCATCAACCAACTTCTGGCTCGGTCGACCGTCCAGTCGACCGGCAAAAGGCCAGGTCAGACATCTTTTAGGATTAAAACTTGGTCTTTTTAACTTTAATAAAATCCCATAAAATCACATAAAATCTATAAAAATAAGTTCATTGAAATATTTTGATATACAAACATATTTGATTAAAAATCAATACATATTACAAACATTTTGAATTATTTTTGTGATATAGAAATTTTGGCTTAAACAAAAAATCTGTATTTTTCAAAATCCATCTCCAAATTGAAAAACGATTTTTTCAAAACTTCTCCAAATACAAAAACAAGATATCTTAAATATTTTTTAGGCTTAGTGTGTATAGATATTATCCACTACACATATGAGATGAAATATTTATGTTTTTGGCAATAAGCTCTAAGTTAAGTTTTGATAAATCCAAACTCAAAACTATTTTGTGAAAACACATATAAATTTTATGTGTGTGTATATGTACTTGAGTAATCCACAACTAATCTATCTTTTACATTTTATTTAAAAATAAATCTTAACACTTATAAACACGACACAAGTCTTCTGAAAATCTTCTCTTGAAAATCTTCATCTCCTTCTTGACTTGGTCCAAACCTTGATCCAAATAGCTAAACTCCTCTTGAGTACTTGATGCGATCTTAATGTGCGAGCTCTTGAATCAGCACGTGCTAGTTTCAAAACTTGACCTAGAATCCTTTGTTGAAGATAAACACCTACTAAGATCTTGATCAAATATCTGAGACTAAATAAACACAAGATCATTAGTACTATAACTTTATGAGTTAATCATCATCAAAACTAAAGCGATGGGCCTTTAGGCTAACAGAACATGGGATTAAGCTTTATCTCAAGCAGAGTTTGCTTACAACAGTGCAATCCACAGCTCAACGGGTTTGTCACCCTTTTCTATTGTCTATCGGAAAGTACCTCGTCATCTCCTAGACTTGGCTAAATTGCCCATTGGCGTAAAGTTCAGTAATGCAGCTAGTGTCATGACCGAGCAAGTAATAGATGTTCAAAAGGAGGTTCGAATAAAGGTTGGAGAAATCCAATACAAGACACAAAGCCGTTGCAGACAAAAAGAGGAGAGAAAAGATCTTCGAAGAAGGAGACATGGTGATAGTTTACTTGAGAAAAAAAATAATTCCTGTTGGATCGTCCAATAAGTTGAAGCCAAAGAAGTATGGTCTATTTCTATGGTCTATTTCAAGTCATGAAGAAGATCAATGATAACTCCTATGTTGTGGATCTTTCAAGCGATATGGAGATCTCAAAGATATTTAATGTGACAAATCTCTATGATTATCTCCCCCCGAGCAGCTGTATCCAGATAATAACTCGAGGACGAGTTCTTTTGAAGAAAGTGGAACTGATGTAAGAGATCAAGGAAGAAGGCAACCAGCAGGTAATCTGTCGACAACACTTCTGGCCTGTTGACATCACCCTCAAAAGACCTGTCGGTAGGCTTTTACAGTAAGGCTGTGGATTACAGACCTATCGATAGTGAAATGAGTTGTCGACAGGCCTGTTATGTATCAGTGTTTCTGATTCTATTTAGAAGTTATTTTCTGGGTCCGTTTGGATTCCAATTTGTTTTATTTGTTTTATTTATTTTAGTTTTCTAGTTAGAGAAGTACTTATTGTATTTGCCTATATAAAGCCCATTGTATCATAGGTTTTATTAATCAACTTTTAATCAATAAACTTTTGGGTTTTCCTTATATTTGCTCGTGGATTTGAGTTGTTCCTTTTGGCTCGTGGATTCGGGTCGTTCTTGCTCGTGAATTTGAGTAGTTATTCCTACTAGAGATCTTTTCAAGGTATGTTAGCGCTAGTAGACAAGATTTAACTCGCGTGTTCGTCTTCTTCCCCGTCTGCGTCATATTAGCACGCTGTAGTAGCTCAATTTTTACAAATTTGTCTAGTACATTTCATTCTGGTCCTCGTTCTCAATTTAAGCAACTGGAATCCTAACCACCTTGATAAACTAACGATCCGTGTTGCCGCCTCACTTTTTTTTTCTAATCAAAAAACCACCTTTGAGTTGGTATTAATTGATGGATGCAGGTCACATCGCCCATGGAGCAGTTTTATAACTAATTAATACTCCCTCCGTCCAGAAATAGTAGTCACATTTTGGAAAAAAAAATTGTCCCAAGTTATTTTTTTTTGAATCTCATTACTACTTTTACCATTCCCAATATAGAGTACGGAGTAATACCTAACCTTCTTTTTTTAACTAGCTGCAAGAGTAATAATGAAATTTTCCTAATACTCAAACTTTCAACTAGAGTTTCTTAAAATTGGTGCCCGGTCAAAATCCGCCCACAATAGCGGACGGGAGAGAGTAGGTTTATTAAACTATTTACTTTACCAACAAATGATTCGTGGCACACATAAACAAACAAACTGAAGAAATAAAAGATGAAAAAAAATCATTAAAAAGGAGAAAAAAAAGGACATTGCCAGTCACCATTTTAATAATTTTGGGGCCCGAGAGAGAACCCAAATTTATGAATTTCCACCCTTTTTTAATTTATTTATTTATAATTATAATAAAAAAATAAGAGACGAGACGAGTTCTCTCTGAAACCTTGAACCTTGAGAGCTATGTATGAGGGCGCCCAGCACAGCGGGCCGGGTCGGGTCGGGTTTTATCACATGCTCGTCTAATTTAATCCGTATTTAATATTTCTATCTCAAAGTTATTAAGCAAAAAGTAGAAAATACAAGGTTCAAAGAAATCTAAAGAAAAGCAAGGAACTGAAGAACTTTGTAAAAGATGCAAGCCTTAAAGAAAATTAAAAAAAACATGGAAATTGTCTTAAAAATGTGTAACAAATGCCCTTTTTCATTCGACGAGAATGTATATGAGAAAACGGACAGATCTAAATAACACGATATAATTGAATTTTTTTTATAAAAACATGTGTTAATTTATTTTCTAATTTTTTTAATAATATTTATTATTTTAAGAATATGCCAGTCTCCTTACCCACCATGAAAGAGATTTACCACCATCTTACAATGAGACATGCACATAGTGTTTAAAATCATCACCAAAAAGAAAAAAAAGTAAGAGACTCATTAATAATTTATTATGTATATAGACTCCACTTGATGGTTTAATTTAATATTATTGATTCCTTTGCAAGTGGCAATGGCAGAAGGCCAGGATTGCCTTGAGAGATTTAATAAATAAATAAATAAAATTCTTAGTCACCCCTCAATTAAATTAAATTAAAGAACTACTAATAATGAGGAATTGAAGGGCATCAAGTGATTAAAAAGTCAATTATTCAATGATCAAAATTGCGTGCCTTGCAAAAAACATCCCAGTCGGAAACAACTAGCTCCACAAATGCGAGTAGGGGCGCGAAGTGGGCCGCCCGGTGCGGCCCGCCAACCTGCATGAACCTTTTTCGGGTTGGCACGGGCTCGGCCCTGGCCGACCCTTTCTACGCGGGGTGCCCAGATGGGCAGAGCATGGCCCATGGCACGAGCGGGCCATGCCGAACATGGGCGTGCCACACGCGAGTCTGTTTTGGGTCCGGGCCGAACCCGGCCTGGCAGGCGAGCCCACCCCAACAACTATCTTTTAGTGGTTGGGGTCCTGTGGTGAGGTATTTTACAAATTTGTTGCAAAAAAATATTGAATTATTAATAAAAATAATTACATTTGCATTTCACAAACTTGTAACATTTTGTCAAATTTTGTAAATTTTTATTGAATTTTTAGGATTTTTAATATTTTTAAATATACTTATTTTTTCTTTGAATTTTAATAATCTTTTTAAATGGCCAGGCGGGCCAGCCTAGACCGGGCAGGGCACCGGATCCCCCCAAAGGGAAAACGGGCCCGGCCTTGGCCCGACAGGTTCGAAACCATGCCGGGCCAAATCCACCCCGTTTCATATTCCAACATGCGAATGATCAAAGACGACCCCCTGGCATTGGACTTTGGGGGAGCGGGTCATGGGTCAATACCCGACCCGACATTGCACGTGCCTATCGATCGACGGCTGTGATTCACTCTCCCGAGTTCAGACATTAAATCTCTCCGTCTTTTATTATGTCATAATAATTGCAAACTGTTGAAGGAGAGACAAGTCGACGGCTTTCTGTATAATACACTCTTCTCGCATGGTGGCTGGCTTCAGTTGGTTGGGACTTTTGACTTGCAAAATTCTGTTATATAAGTAGATTCTTGCATGTAAAATGTGTATGAAATTTGAATAGGGAGCTGCATGAATTTGTGCAAGCAATTGGGTTGTTGTAATAGAAAAAATTTTAGTAGCTTGAATCTTTGAAGATTTCTACTCCGTCTTCACAATGCTTCATTTCAATTTATTTCCCAAAAAAAAAAAAAAAAAATTCTATTGTATTGAAGTAATAGTGTGTCGTGTGCCCTGTCGTGCCTAACCAAGTCTAGGCACCATCCACGTAAAAACTGTTATGTCACCCAGAAGTAGTTATGAGTCTAGACCTATAATATTAAAGTACTGAGCCGACCCATATATCATACTAGCTGATCGATTCGTGTCTTGATTCGTGCTTGATTTGAACCTCACTTTATATCTACTTTATGCCTAATCCAGCAGAGTTAAGTGAGAGCTCGCTAGAACTTCTCACTCTATCATCTGGTTTGAGAAGTGGAATGAAGATGAGATGATAAAAGTTAAAATGAGAGGCCGAGATTAGATAGTTCATTTAATATACATGTAATCATGCCTCCAACTGGAGGCCCACTTGGAGAGCCACTCATGCTCTAACTGGGCCATACCTTGGTGGGAGAAAGCCCAGCTGTGATACGAAAGTAATCTGGGCCGTTACTCTTTTCATCATCCATTAATAAAAAAACATTATTCCTTCTTTGCTTTTATTCCACCTTTAAGATGAATTGTCATTATGTGGGCCTGGACCTAGGATAGACTACAGGCCTGGTTCATGCCACTCTAAATAGAATGGGCCTATATTTTCGGCCCGATTCAAGACAGAATATGTTGCCCACAAAATCGCGTATTGTTGACGCGAATATCTCTGGGGCCCACTGGTGGTCAATCGCTCCACGTGTCCCAGTACTGCATCTGTATAAATATCCCAACTCCTTTCCCGAAGGTTCGATCTCCAGAACCTTCTCCTCTCTTCGACCCCCTTTCCCCCTTTCTTCTCTCTCTTTTATTCGAAAACCCTGACCCTAATTCTCCCAATTTAATTCGCCAATCGATCTCCTTCTCTCAATCTCATTGCAGCAGCCGACCGGTCTCTTACTCCGATGTCGACGACCGCGTACTTTCCCGTCCCCTTCCATCTCCAGGCCGCGAACCCGGCGGCGGCGCAGCAGTACGCTCCGGCGGCGTATCCGGCGGCGTATGCCGGCGTCTACTCGCTGCCTCAGTACCAGCAGGTCTGTTCTTTGTTCGAATTGTTATTGATTGATGTTCTTTTGAAATTTTTGTCATTTATGTGAATTATTTAGTAATTTAATTTGTTTTTTTGTTGACACAAAAATCGATCTTCCTCAATCTAAGCACTAATATTTCATTTTCAGCACTAAATCAAACTAGAGTAACTAGAGATCTTGAACAGGTGGCAATTTTGTGAGATTTTTGTACTTGGGCAAATTGATAGGACACTTTTAAAAGAGAAGGAGTTGTAACGCGCAGGATGCTCTAGGTTCAAGAATTACTGCAATCTTGATGTTTTATATAAATGGATCCTTGAGAATAAGATGAAACCACCAAGTTACAAATTGGGTAGCTAAAGTTTTCAAAATACTATTTTGGTCTGATTTCATAGCTAAAAGTTTCCAAAATAATATTTGTTGTTGATCTCAGCAGGCACAGCAGTTGTTCCAGAAGGATGCTCAAATTATTACACCAGAAGCCATAGAGAATGTAAAAGCTGCTCTTGCGAGCAGTGAAGTGAGCAAAAGGCAGATGTAAAGAAGAGAGCAATACCATGCAAAGCAGCGGGACAAGCGTGGGAGGATCCAACCTTAGCAGATTGGCCTGAGGGTATGATTCTTAACCCAAGTTCCCATTTGATTTATTTGTTTAAATCAGATTACAATGCGTGTTTATCCTTGTTTTGTTGTTCCACCAGAAATGATGGACTTATACAAGCGTTTAGGTTAGTTATGTTGGCAATCAAACTAAAATGGAGTTGTAGTTTCATCAATGATTTCTAGATTTATTGTCTTTGTGTTTCTGAGGAAATACTCTTTTTTTTTTTTTTTTTTTTGCATTTTCTGGAAGGCGGCAAGCCTACATTGAGCGGGCCATTAATATTGTAAGTTTTAGTTTTAACACTGACCATGTATCAATTGAAATGAATTTGTTTTGGTGAAGTTTTTGTCAGTAGGATCTAGCTCTCCCTTATGGTCTTATAATTGAGCGTGTGTTGTGATCTTGGTCTCATAATGTTGAATTATGCTATACGTCACAATTTTTAATATTTTATTTGGATAGTGGAACTGTGAAGGGAAGAACTGTTGTTTGTAAGGTGTTATGCTGGAAGATGTGTGTTAGTGTGTTTTTCACAAATTTGCTGGATTGCTTTCTTTTCATTTGATGGTTTCATTTTCGTCATTGCAAATGGTCATAGTTTTTTTTGGATTTTGTTGTGTTCTGTGTCGTGTCCCGTGTCGTGTCGTGTGGACGCCTGTGTGCGTGCTACATAGGTTTAGCTTTTAAAGCAAACATGACTTCCCTTGTGTTTGGACTCTGGATGTGATCCATATCAGTTATTTTTTGTGTTTATTTTTAAAGCAAAACTTGACTTCCTTGCGTCTGGATGTGATGTGTGGCTGCAAGCAACTGCTGCCACAGCGTGCCACCATCCTGATGATCAATAACTATGTGATATATTACTAGATATTTGAATGTTTATCGTAATAATGAGTGATAGATATGGAAACAAGAATACTGATAATGATGCCGAACTCCTGCTCCTAGAGTTTTAAATGTTCTAGCAATAAGAGCATTAGAGACCAACAGCACTAGAAATAGTACTAGTGAACTGTTAGATATTTTAGTGCCAGAAGAGGCTTTATACTTTTGACACCTGCTGGTTGTTAATGTGAATTTCAAGGCGTCAAGTTTTTGACAGAATTTTTCCTGTGTCCATAGAGGACACGTGAATAAGATTGAACACGTTTATGAGAGGCAGGGGGAGGAGGTCTGATGTTTTCTTTGCAGATCACCACCTTTCACATGTTTGTCAAATGCCTGATTTCTTGATTGCTGATGTATTTGATACTTGGTTTCTTGATATCTGGGAATGCATGAACAAGACTTGTCAGTGTATCAATGTCTTATAGAACAGTCATGATCTACTTGTTTGAATGGGCTTACACCTTCACTAGTTTGATGCTGGCCAGAAAACCATTTGGTACTAGAGTTCTATCTGTACTTCTGAATTGATAATCCATCCTGTTTTAGTTGTATTTGTGTTTTTTTTAAAATCTTATTCTATTAGCAAGCAGCATGTGCAAGATATAACTACTATGATTTCTAAAGATTTTTCCCCTGTTCTTGCAGATGATTTCCGATTATTTTGTGGAGATCTTGGCAACGAGGTTAATGATGATGTTCTTTCAAAAGCTTTTTCAAGATATCCCTCTTTCAACATGGCAAGAGTAAGTTCTTGTGGAGTTCTGCTTCTGCTTTTTTTTTTGGCTTGATATGTAGTTATTTGTGTGGCGTGCTCCATGTGTTTGGTGTGCACCATGTAGTTATTTCCATGTCACTATTAGTGGTAACTTCCTCTCAGTTTCATGATATTGTTATCTGACTTCAGTCTTTTAATCTGATTTGATCTTATTCTTTGGCAGTAATCTAGAAGAGTCCATGAATTCTAAAGAATCATGGTCCTCCCAAAGGCAATATATGGATTTCTTGAAATAGTGGTTCTCCAATAGTTAAGTTATTTTCTTAGTTCATGATGCTCTAATGTTTGTATAGTCTTATATCAATGTTTATTGAACAATAAAATCCTTTGCCTTTCAACTTATAGACTGTTGGCCAAGTGTTAAATGAAATAACTATGAGAACCTAACTTGTCTAATGCAAGATCTCAAATCTGCAGGATATTGTATCAAGTAGACAATATAATACAGGTCTCTGTTTTGTTGATTGAGGCTTTGTGAACAAATTTTAATTCATTGTCCTGTATCAGGTGGTGAGAGACAAGAGGACTGGGAAAACCAAGGGTTACGGGTTTGTCAGCTTCGCAAATCCTTCAGACCTTGCCTCAGCATTGAAAGAAATGAATGGTGCGTGCCTTGTCATGATAACCTGCATTACTAGTTGATATGTATGCATAACAATTAACATCTTTTCACGCAATCATCAGGTAAATATGTTGGAAACCGTCCAATCAAATTGCGAAAAAGCACTTGGAAGAAAAGGGTAGATTTTGAAACTTTGGAAAAGCAGAAGGTATGCTGTTCGCTGTCTGCTAAATCCTCATTCCATTTGGTTTCTTGACATTTAGAAATTTTAATTCACTTTATCTTCGTGTTTCAGAATCAGCCTCAAAAGAGACCAAAACTCGAGAAGAGAAGCGTCCTGCACAAATGAAGCCTTGATCTCTCGAGTTTTTCATTATTGGAGGTGAGTAAATTCATATGAGCAGCACATGAATCAAATATGCTTCTTAAATTCGTCAAAGTTGGGAAATGATGTTGCACGAATTTCACAAGCTTAAATTGTTAGTGTTGAATACTTTTCTGGTTTCCTTGTGTCGGAGGGAGTTTAAAATATGACGTCTTTTTAGTTGTTTACGTGAAACATTACCTTCTCACACTGTTTTTCCACTTCTTTCAGATGTGAGCTAATTAGTCTTGCATGATCTTGCATGCCTCTTTTTTTTTACTGTAACTATTTCTAATCTTGTGGATTGTGTTCTTCCAGGAAATTAAGAGCGAGCCACGGGATCCAGTTGGAAGTTCTTGGTTCGTTAGTTTTAGACCTTTGTCGAAATATGATCTCGTATGCTCTTTGTAACAAGAGCTGTAAATTAAATCACTGCCTGACATTGTATTCTTCTGCATGTACTCTTGGAACGTAAAAAATATCTCTCATTCTGGTATGTTGGTGGTGTTGTGAAGTATGCTTTTCACTTGAACTAGGCATGGTGTATTTTTGTCGGCCATTTTCTGAAACTTTCAGTACAGTGTTGTTTGTATGTGTAGTTGATGTTGCAAGGGATAATGCGAGGTTAGGGAGCTTGTTGTGGGGATAAGACGAGTGAATAATGCTTTTGAAGTATTGTTGATGAGAAAAATAATAATATTGATGCAGATGGAACCTGGAAGCTAGTTTCTAATGTTGATTTCTGCTGCCATCTGAGCCTCTTCTTGGCTTAGAACAGGGTGGCGATTCGGATATGAGATTGAATCTGCCGCCGCATTGTGAACTTTAAAAGCCTGGTTTGTGCTGGGTTTGGGTTTGAAATTGCAGGTCGATCTCTCAGCTAACTGATTAAGTCGGTCAGAAAAATCTTCAGTATCTTGAGAAATACTGGTGCGCCCGTGCCCGGCAGAAAATTCCATCACACTTGTTTCCTTTTTGAAAAAGTTTACAGAATCGCGGTAAAATTTTTTTGAATTAAATGAGAGATTATAATATCTTTTATTTAATGTAAGATTTTGATGTAGCGGTGGAAAGTAGATCTTATTTTATTTTATGTTGACTAGGTGAATGTCATGGAATCTTTTCTTTAGATTGTGAACAGAGTAGCACAGTTCCTGTCTAATAAAATCTCAAAGAGATTTGAGGAAAGAATAAATTTGTACTCAGTAAATTGTTAGAAGAATTGATCTTAATTATTTCTCACCTAGAAGCCTTGATTAAGATTATCCAAGTTGGTCAAAAAATTTTTTGACCCCTCTTTATTAGCAAACTAAGTCATTTATAGGGGTCCAGGGGTAAAACTGTCCCATAAAAATTCTCTATAATGTCAGTTAACACCCTCATTACGTGGGCAGTAATTCACGCTTTAATGAGGGCAGTTATAACCGAGACACAGAGCTTCTCTGTAGTCTGAACGCAGGCTTCGAGCCTCGCGACGCGGACTTGGAACTGTCAGATGCGGGCTTCATGCTCTGCGTCTTGAGATTACAGTGCAGCTGGAACGCGGACTTTAACCCTCGCATCTCGGTACTGTATTGATGTTGAGATGCGGGCTTCATGCTCTGCGTCTTGATATTTACAGTGCAGCTGGAACGTGGGCTTCGACCCTCGCGTGAGCTTCATGCTCTGGGTCTTCATGCTCTGGGTCTTGGCATTACACAAGTGGTTATGATTAGCCTCTAGTCTGGAGTATAGACTTTGTTCTATGATGATTTATCTTTGTGATTTTTAGACAGTCTACAGGGCCCCGTCTAAAGTTTTCAAAACTCCGTAGTTGACTGAGACGGATTTGAAATATTTTAGAGTTTTCTTTTAGCAGCAATGCTCTCAAGACTGGACTAACAATCTTCTGAGATATCCTGTGCTTGATCTCGTCTGGATTTTAGTCTCCGTGAGTGTACTATTAAACTCTTTGAAGCTACCAGAAATGATCATTGTGAGTATCTGGATACGCAGTCCGGACCTCTTCGATGCTCTGAGCTGATTGTTAGTATACTGTTGAGCCTGGGGTAAAATAGTCATCTGCTTATGTCAGTGTACTGTTAAACTGACTGCAGAAGTAAAGATTGAACTCAAGTCTTGAGACGTAAAGGTCATGTTGCCTTGAAAACGTGGACCTCATCTGCAGTAGAACTGAGACTCTCTCTCTTTTTATTGAAGAGATGCGAACATTGAAGCAGAGATGTATCTCTGATTCATTGAGAGGACACGACTCTGGCCCTTTGAGAGGACGTGACTCAAAATTGTTTGAGAGAAATGCAAACCTGCATTCTTCAATTTGACAAAGGGGACGCGACCTTCAGGTTTGTGAAAGGACGTGGACTTTAGGACGCGACTCTGAATTGTTAAGGAATGCGGTCCTGGATCACTGAGGAGGAGCGGCTCTGGACACTAAGAGAACGCGGCTCTGGATCACTAAGATGACACGACTTTGGATCACTGAGAAGACGCGGTTATCACTAAGAGGATGTAGGATCACTGAGAAGACGCGGTTATCACTAAGAGGACGCAGCTCTGGATTACTGAGAGAGAAGACGCGGTTGTGGCTTCTTCAATTAGACGAAAGGAACGTGGCCCTCAAGTTTGTGAAAGGCCGCGGACTTATGGACGCGGCCTTTAAGTCTACGCAAGAACGTGGACTTCAAAATGCAGTCTTCATGTCTTGTGAAAGGACGCGGACTTCAGGACGCCACCGCCAAAGCGTCACATGTAATCCGTCGTAAAGATTTTGTTGGATCTTTCAATGCCAAGTCGGCGTTGACGGTTGGGGACTTGTGTCCTTGGTGCTTCCCGGAGTAAAAATCCACGTGTCTCATCCATACTGGATTTGATATTCGTATAGAAATTAAGGCTGATGGCTTTGATTTAGGCCATTAATTGTAGGCCTTCTAGCGAGCCTATAAATAGGCCTCAGCCTCTTAACAGTCATTCATCTTGACTGTTTTCCTTTATGAACATGCGCTCTGAGGGACTTCGTCTTGATTGTCCACCTTTCCTTCAAGGGCATATGTTCTGAAGGAGAAAAAGAACTCAAAGCATTCATGCTTTCTTTCAATCTTCTTCGAAGGTTATCACTGTTAAGTGATTTCAAGATTAAAAAGCATTGCTTTAAGTGCTTTCACGGCTGTGCCTTGACAAATGAAGCCCAACTTCTAAACCGTACCTTGACAAATGAAGCACAACTTCTAGAGAATTCTTCTTCGGGTAGGTACTGACTTTTGCCATTATAAAGCTCGGTCCTTCGAAAGTTCTGTAATCCTCGTCCATGAAGAGACTCCGTCTCTTGATCTCTTTCTGAAATCTTTTCTTGGGACTACACGCATCTCTGCTCTGCATACGCACCTTTAACATTACTTGATAATACGCAAGCTTAATGACTTCAAAGTCTAAGTCTCAAGTTTTTCAGATGCGAGTGTGGTGAACTCTGCATTTGGATGCTGAAAAGTGAGATTTACATATGAATCTCGCGTTTGGGGCTCTTGACTTAGAGAATTCAAGTTTGATCTTTTGAGCTTTTTGGACGCGAACATGACAAGCCTTGCGTCTCAGACGCTAGTATAGCGAACTCTGCATCTTGAAGTTGCTTCAGGAAACTTTTAAAATCTGCATCTGCGTCTTTGATTGATGCCTCGCGTCCCATATGTCAGACGTGAGTCTAATACCAGACTGCATTTGAATCCATATTTTCTATCCCTTTGTCAGTTAACTCCGCGTCTGGAGTTCATGACTTCAGTCTCACGTTTGTACTTCTGACTTCCTGTTTCTGTTTTTACAGAATTTTAACCACTGGGTTTTTGCTTCTTACAGATTCTGGCCACATCGATAGCGTCTTTGCCAGGTTCATGGCAGAATGTTTGGACCAGCCTGCTTGTTCGATTGGCAAGCACTCAGGAAGACAGAGCTCCTGTCCGCGGGCGTGCTTGGTTCATGGGAGAATATTTGGACCGGCCCGCTTGTTCAATTGGCGAGTATTTGGGGTGTCAGAGCTCCTGTCCATGGGCGAGGAGGATCCGCGCGGTTGCTGGTATCCGTCAAGGCCTTATTGGATATGACGCACCTGTAATGCCCGGGTTCTTCATGGTCACAGTGGGTATGGCGCTTTTGAAGGCCACAGGAAAGAGAACGTCACCAGTAAGGTCTCAGATTCTCCCTTCACCAATCTTACTCAAAGAAGTGACGACGACGAAAAACCCATACTCGTTGGATGCCTTCCTGGTGGTGGAGATGCTCATTAAACGAAGATTACGGCCTTGTGAAGACCTTCGCACCAGTTGGTCGCGTGGAATCAGAATGCTCCCCTGCATTTTGACCTCGAGAAACACCATTGTTCTCAAGAGGAGAGAAAGTTGATCTGCCGTTCCCGGCCACAGTCAAGATGAAGAGCTTTGTGCATCTTCATGATTTGGAGGAGTGAGTGCTACCTTTCACTGAGTAAGAGGGACTTCTTTGTACTCCTTTATTGTAACACTCAATTTTATTGTATAAGAGAGCGTTTTGTATCACATTCATATTTTGAATATCAATAAAAGTGACACTTTTTCTGTCTTCTTACATGACTTCCTTTTTGTATTGAAAATCAAACAAATAGAAGTAGTAACTCTTGATTTGCTAGAAATGTGATATTTAACTTAGCAAGTCAAAGTTTGAGAAAAATTCCATTTCTGGATTTTAAGATTACTGTCAGAGGTATGATATTAACTTGACAGGAGGGGATAGTTTCTATGGACTTGCCAATCCACGGATGAGAACGACAAGTGAAGTTTTCACCCCCACGGAGGATTATAACTGAGTATTCATCAGAGGTTTAGTATTAACGTAATTAGGCCTCAGCTGGGGCTTTGTTGAAAACACTGTTAAAGGTATAATATTAACCTAACAGTGCTTTTAAGTGGACCTGCTATTTTGCTGACAAGAATAACAAGTGAGACTAAACTCGTTGGGGATATAGGAGAACTTTTACCGTTAGAGGTGTGATATTAACTTAACGAGTTGGATTAAATCTTGTCAAAGGTGTGATATTAACTTGACAAGGATGCGAGCTAGAGGTGTGATGATAACTTAGCTCTGTAAGAATTTCAGTTTCGTTTAGAAAGACTGAAAATGCCATTATCATAGGTGTAGTGTTAAACTTGGCGGTGAAGGTAATGCTAGAGGTGTAATTTTGAACTTGGCATTAGTTATCTCGACTTCAATAGGAAAGTTCGAGGGAAAGTTATTGTCATAGGTGTATTGTTGAACTTAACAATGAACTGGATGCTAGAGGTATGATGTTAAACTTAGCATTGTTCATCTCAGCTTCGATATGGAAGCCTGAGAAAAAGTCATTGTCATAGGTGTATTGTTGAACTTAACAATGAACTGGATGCTAGAGGTGTGATGTTAAACTTAACATCGCTCATCTCAGCTTCGATATGGAAGCCTGAGGAAAAGTGACTGTCAGAGGTTTAATATTGAACTTGGCAGCAACTTAATCACTGTTAGAGGTGTGGTATTAACTTAACAGTAATTTGTCAGATGTGTAATGTTAACATGACAGTAGTTGATTTGTGATATAAGCAATTTTGAGAACTTATCATTCTATTGATGAGAATTGATGAATTTAGAATGTCAGAGGTGTAGTATTAACTTGACAAGAATTGATTTACGATATGAGCAATTTTGAGGTCTTGTGACTCCATGCAAGGGAGAGACAAGTGAAGTTCGTACTCGCTGGGGAGTATTGAAACTTTTCATTATTAGAGGTGTGCTATTAAACTTAATAATGATTGAGTTTGTGGACCTACCACTCTATGGGAGAGAATTGATAGAGGACTTTGGTGGAAAATAAAATGAATTGTCAGAGGTGTAATGTTAACGTGACAATCATTGATTTTCTAGGGACATGGGAGATTCGCCGTTAAAGATGTAATATTAACATAATATCAGAGATTTAAAATGAGTTTCGTTATCAGAGATTTAATATTAGCTTGACTGAATCCTCTAGAGATCGGGACATCTGGCATGTTAGAGGTTTACTGTTAACATGACAAGCCTCAGCTCATCTCGTTGGAGAAATAAACCCAGGTATTTTTTGTGGCCCTACCATTCTGTGAGAGAGAATTGGTAGGAAATTTTAGAGGAGAGGATGGGACCAAGTCCCTTAGGATTTTTAGCACCTCAACTATCAACGGATTTGGTGTGTATTTACCAACTACCGTTTGAGTTGGGCTCGCCATGCTATTCTCCTCAGCATGAAGAGTTATCGAAGACTTATATTGGATTTAAAAGCCAACATTTTCCTCTATCTCCTTAGCCGTCGGAGGCGTCGGATGTCCATAGGTACACTAGAGAAGAGTAACAAAGTTAAAACTGAAGTCTTGCATTTTATTTCTTCTTCAATGTTTTCATCATGCATCATGATGTAACCAGCGCTCGATCGGCTAGACATTGCTCGACCGTGATATGGTCCAGTGAAGAAAGAAGCTTTTCTTTGGCGTTCTTCCAAACATCTTGTATCTGGAGTTTTGATCAAAGGTGTAGTATTAACTGATCAGAAGAAGAATGACTTCAAGAATATTACTTCTTCAAGAATTTTCCATTGATTAGCATCATGAGCGTATCACCGTCTGAGGTTATAAGGCGGATATGCTCCATTCGCGTAGACTGACTCCACTACAAACGGTCCTTCCCATTTTGGCTGGAATTTCCCTTTGGTCTTATGCATCATGACCATAGGTCTTGTGACGGCTAAACTAGGTCACCTTTCTTGAAAGTCCGCTCCTTAACTTTCTTATTGAAGGCTCTGGTAATTCGAGCATGATAGAGCTCGATTTGTTGTTGAGCTTGTAGGCGTTTATCATCCAAAGCCTTCAGCTCTTGGAGTCGCATTCGATGCTTCTCCTCATTTGTCATCTCTGTTTATCAAGGCGACGCGTAGAGATGGGATCTAGATTTCTAATGAGAGTACAACTTCACACCCATATACCAAAGAAAATGGTGTAGATTTCGTCGGGGTTCGAACCGTCGTACGATAAGCCCATAAGCATTCACCTGATTTGGCGTCCCAATTACATTGGCTTTTCAAGAGGAATTTCTTGAGAAGTTTTCCAATAGTCTTGTTGAAAGCTTTTGCATGGCCGTTAGCGGCTGGATAATATGACGTTGAAGACACATTCTGGATTCTGAACTTGTTGCAGAACCTTTGAAAGGCTTGGCTGACGAACTAGGGCTCATTATCATAGATAATTCGTTGTGGCATGTCAAAGCGGCAAATGACGTGATGTTTAACGAACCTGATCATGTCAGATGTCTTTACCTCCTTCAAGGGAATAGTTTCAGCCCATTTAGAGAAGTAATCGGTTATAGTTAAGATGAACTGATGTTCTTTGGATGAAGGTGGGCTGATAGGACCAATCACGCCCATTACCTACATTTCAAATGGCCAAGAAGAAGTTGTAGGGTGGAGATGTCCTGATGCCTGGTGGATGAAGTCACCATGGACCTGACAGGCATGACATCGCTTGGCGTAAGCGATGGCACAAGCGATCATCTTTGGCCAATAATATCCAGTATTCGGAGTCGATCCCCAAGTTTTGAGCTAGGCTGATGAGTTTCACACATGTCATCATGCGCTTCTTTGAGTACTTCCTGTGCTTTCTTCTATGATAGGCAGCGGAGGAGGATCCCATCATGCGATCGATGATACAATGTTCTTGTGATCGCATTGCAGTAGAATTTAGAGGCTTTCCTTCTAATGACAGCCGCCACTTTGGGGTCATCAGGAAAGATGTCGTACAATGCATAGTCAACGTACGGGAATCGCCAGTCCTTAAGCTCTTGACCTGTTGAAGTCTCTAGAGCCTCTTTGACTCGACGGTCTCCTGTGGCATTTGGTGGTCTTCAAAAGCGAATCTTGGGCAATACAGGTCATGGTTATAGATGAGTATTTTCTCTTCTACTCCGGCTGGAAGAGTGATTAGTCTATGATTATGCATTATTATATCGCATTTCCCCACCGATTTATGAATAAAATGTTGGTCTAAACTGTGTTTTGGTCTCTCTTGCAGGTAAATCAAGAGTTCAAGGGCAAAGGAGTAATAAGAGCTTAATTAAACCCCTTTTTATGGCAATTAATCCCGGATTTCGTGGAGGCCAAGCAAAGGATCATCTAGAAGATGCATCGAACCTAGACCTTTGCTCACGTCAGACGAATATTCGGGCGAAATTACCAGAAACTGGATATACCAGGAAGCTTCCAGAGTCAACACGGATCCCCGCACCAAAACCAGGGAGATATCTCCCTGGTTTGGCCGCGGATCTGCGGCAAAAGCCGCGGATCCGCGGCCCATTTGTGGGGCCACGCGTCGATTTTCGACGCGTGGCCCCATCTCGTCTTCTGGAATCCTCCTACGCCTATAAATACCCCTGCATAGGTCCAGAACGGAGGAGTTTTTCATTTTTAGGAGTAATTGCTGATTTTTTTCTATGTTTTAGGTTAGTGTAGGTAGGTGCTCTTCATATCATTTCTCTTGTATTTTATTTCTTTTTAGATCTTGTAGTAGGGCTGAGAGATTCAGAGAGAGATAGAGAGGGATTGATGTAATAGATTGTGACAGTCTATGTAAAGGTGCCTCCTTTCTTCTCCGATGTAATCTTCTCCATCTTCTACATGATGCTTTGCTAACTTTTCTTCTTCTCATGACAATCTAACTACTAGCCACTAACCATCTAACCACTTACTTGATAATCCACATGAATCGAGTAGCCTCTATAAGGCCTTGTTCTTGCAAGAGCCATTGATGGCTCATGATCATGAGTTCTAACATCTAACCTGCTAACTTGCTAACCAAGCTAACTCTCTCTTATTTCATGCTTTCTTTCAATGGTTTGATGATCTAATGTTGTATTAGCTTGCTCTTGATGTAAGTTTGAATGTGAAGAACCATCTCATTTGCCATACTTTGTATCGTCTCTTGAAGCCCAGGATTAGTGATGGTCGAGAATCAAATGTGAGGCAACTATCATTAAGAGGTTAGTATGGTTAGTGGAGCAATTGGTAGTTAGTAGCCATGAGTTTTTATTTATCTTGTTTTAAAAAGCAATTCTTTTATCTTTTCATCGGTGTTTTTACCATCCTCTTTGTTCACCCTTGTTTCATCTTCTTTTCTACAAGCTTCTTCTTCTTTTCTATTTTGCTTTCCAAACCACTTCTCTTTGGTTTTTCACATCGACGTTTTCATCGCCCTCTTCACCTACCACATGCTTGTTTTCCTTTTCTTTTCTTTCATTTTCCTTTTCTAATTCTTTTAACAAAGAAGAACTGTTAACAAACAACGTGAATAAAAACTTTTAATGCTTCTATCGCCTCCCTTCCCTGTGAATTTGACCCGTTGAGCTAATGCTATAATGGAAGTATAGAGGGTACATTAGCACATATCCGAGCTTTTACATTGATGTCACAAACTACACGTTTTTGAGTGCTGGTTTCCCCCCCGATCAAATTTTTGGCGCCGTTGCCAGGGAAGGGAATGGTTTTGATTTCACGTTTGTGTTAACATTGTCTTCTCTGTTTTGGTGTGCAGGACAATCTTTACAGGTGCTTAACATTGCAGAATAAACACTAGCATTGCATCTCCCTACACTAGAAAGCAGGGTCCCAGCTTCTAAAGAATCGCCGCGCAAACGCGACTTTCGCCGCGAAAACGCGGCCATTCATTTTGTAATCATTGTGTATCTTGTTGTGCTGGGATGTGTTCATTGTAATAGCTAGTGGATCTGTATTATTACTTTTCTGCTTTGATTGCCTACACACCATAATAAACTAAAGAACTAAAATACGGTATTTGGACGCTTTTAAAACGGTTTAGACATTTGCATTTAGGCACGTGTCAATTCAATTCCAATATACTGTATTTTGTTCTGTTGTTGTGATCTGGATTGAGGTGTACATATGGCATTGCATATAGCATAGGACAAACACGTGGGTGATTTATCGCTTTGTGTTATACTATTGTCTATATTGGACACTTGCACGAATTGAACTTAAGGGCAAAACCCATACAAGATAAGGTGGGGATTTCATCACCCTTCCTTAGCCCAAAAATCACCTCCCGATTCTCACAACCCAAGCCCTAATAAAATTTGATAGACGTTTGCCCCTGGGGACATCTCGGACTCATTAAGAGATTGACCGAGGGTGAAACTTGTTTTGAATCTTACTCTTGTGAAATCGGTGTCTAAGGCTGGGGATTAAGAGGTTACGCCTCGAATATACCGTGGTTTGACATAATTAAGGCCCGTTGCTTACGCACGGATACCTCCCACCGTATTTTGCCCCTACCTAGCCGATTAGCTTGTGGTCGGATTCAAGCAACAACCTCCCCGGGTAATCAACCAGTTAGGAGTCGTCTACCTTACTTTAGGCTTAGGTCAACCTTACTTTAGGCTTGGTTTTGATTTTGTCTTTTCTTTTTGTTTGTTGTTTGATTTTTCCTTTTTTGTTTGTAATTGTTTGTGAAATGGAATTCAACAATAATAATTCTTTCAATCCGAATATGAATCCATATTTCACACCGACCCCGTTCGATTCGGATAATTCTAACCCGGCTTTTTACAATATGCACCAACCAAATACACCGGGTTGGCCTTATCCGAATCAATACAACCCATACCCACATTCTTATGACTATAATTTTCAAAATAATTTCACCTCGTTACAGAGTCAATGGGGATTCACCTCCCCCGAGTTTAATTTTCAACCTCCTTGTCCCCCATGTTCACCTTGTCCACAATTTACACAATGTTAATTCCCCGATTTCGCTTCCTATACTCCTTTTTCTGAACCACCAATTGAAGAAAAAACTGAATTATAAAAGAGTATAGAAGCCAATCTACAAGAGGCCGAGCAACAACTTCAACATTGGCCTCTCCAATTCCACAGTATTTTCAAGAGTCTTACTCAGTTCCACCTCCTCATAATGAACAACCATCTGCCCTGGAAATGAGTAAGGAACTCTTGTGTGAGTCCAAGCTTCAATCTCAAAACATTTCTGACTCACATTCTTCACAAAATTTCCAAAACCAAGATTCTTATACTCCCATTCTAGAGCATCCACTTGTAGAAAAATCAAGTCTAGAAAAGAGTATAGAAATCTTGCAGGAGTCTATGTTACAATTTCAAAAATCTTCTTCTGAGTCTATCAATAGGTTGGAAACACAATTGAGTCAATTGGTTAGCATTTATAGGAATGAGGAAACTCTATCTTATCAATCTTTGACCAATTCAGCTATGCCAAACGCTACTGATCTGACCCAGGACTCTTGTCATTTTGAAAACCAAGATTCAATTTCAGCACACCCATCTGAACTTGTCCAAACTTCAAATGTTAAAGATCCCATTGACATTTTGGCAAGTTATCCTTTTCCTGAAATTGAACTTGAGCATGAATATGATCCTGAACTTCCACTTGATAATTCAATTTCACTTCCTGATTCAATATTGATTGAGGTATTTTTACCTGAATTCAGGCCTTTTCCCGAGTCAGTTTTAGATCCTGTACCAATCCATTGTGAAATTGAATCACCAATCTTTTATGATGATCATATTGAACTTGACCAATTTCATACTTTTGAAAGTCCCATTGATAAATTGGCAAGTTCTCATTTTTGTGGAATTGAACTCAATGAAGAATGTGACTTTGATCCTCAAATTTGTGATCCAGTTCAAATTCTTGAATCACTATATTTTGTTACCCAATTTGAGCAACATTTTAGAGTCAGTTTTGATTCCCATACCTGTCATTCCTGAACTTGAATCACCAATCTTAGATAGTCACATTCCATCATGGGGAAATGAATGTGGACTTGAGTTTCAACTTCTTGATTTGGACCCATTTCCTGAACCAATCTCAACTCCCGAACCTTTACTTGACTTAAGTCTTTTTCCTGAGTCGGTATTAGTTCCTACGCTTCCTGAGTCCAAATCAATCATTCCATTCTGGGATAAGGGTCTTGATAAATTTGACTCTGAAATTATTTTGAAAATTTGGAAATTAGATGAGGTAAAATTTTTAATAAAAATTATACATATATACATCATTCTAGTAGGTTGTATTCTTGAGGTCTCTGGTGGGTTCCTCCGGACTCCACGCAAGTTGGATTGGGCCGCATTTCGTGGACCAATCAGACCGCCACCGGAACCACCACGTTGAGGTGATTTTTCCTTCCCTCTCTATTTGTTTCATGCATACATACATCACGATGCATTGAGGACAATGCATGAGATAAGTGTGGGGGAGTGTTTACTAACATAGAGTTTTTAGATTTTCTTTCTTTTACACTTCTTTTAGGATACTTTTAGAAATCTTCTCTTTTGTATAGGAATTTTCTCTTTCTTTAAAAACTTTTTGAAATAAGAGACAAAGTTTTGACCTATCTTCAAGAAAATTAAGATGATCTTAGAAATTAAGGAAACCTTAATTATGACATCTTAAACCTAGTTGAAATAATGGATCTTGTTTAAAATTATAGGCTAAGTAAGATAAATTGGAGAGATAATTTTATCTTGAATTTTTTTCCTTAGATAGTATGCGCATCACACTTACACAATTTTGGGATAGAAACAAAGACCTAAAATGCCATATATATATATATATATATATATATATATATATATATATATATATATATATATATATATATATATATATATATATATATCATCATCACTTATTAAGCTGGATAATTATGCCTCAAGAAGTATGATTATTCACGCCTAACGGTGGTCAGTAAAAAACAAATAATTCCCTTTAGTTTTGTGGCCTTGTTTACTCGAGTCCTTAAACCTGAGGGATATTTTCTCATATGGTGCCTAGGACCTTCTGGTTTAGGAGTTATCGGTTATAGGCTCACTACATGGGTGAACTAGAAAGCCTAAGAAAACTAAGGGAAGGAAAAAAAAGAAAATCAAAAGAAAAATATATAAAATATATATATATATAATAAATGGCTTGATGATTAGAGTTGAAATCCCAGAAATCTTCACTATCACAAAGTGCATATTATCTAGGTTTTATGAAAGATAAAATATTCAATCCAATTTTGAATTCTTACCTTAATTGAAGACAAGATCTTGCGTAGAGACTAAGTTTAAGGAAGAATAATTTTGGTGGACTTATGATCTTAGATCGTTTATATTTTTTTAAAAATATTTCGTAAACTTGTCTCTCTTTCAAAATGCGTTTTCAAAATACTAACATTTGTCTTCTTTCTTTATGGATTTTGTGGGTGCAATCCGCTGAAAAGCCTCAGGAGACAACACTCCTCCTCTAGGGTAACCTAGAGGTTTAACGGCTTGTTGCACACGCTCAGTGCAATCACGTCACCCGCGAAAGTGGTGTAATAACCTCTATAGTATAGTTTTTCTTTTCTTGTTTTGCTCGGGACGAGCAAAAGATAAGTGTGGGGGTGTGATTAGTCTATGATTATGCATTATTATATCGCATTTTCTCACCGATTTATGAATAAAATGTCGGTCTAAACCGTGTTTTGGTATCTCTTGCAGGTAAATCAAGAGTTCAAGGGTAAAGGAGTAATAAGAGCTTAATTAAACCCTTTTTATGGTAATTAATCCCAGATTTCGTGGAGGCCAAGCAAAGGAACATCTAGAAGATACATCGAACCTAGACCTTTGCTCATGTTAGACGAATATTTGGGCGAAATTACCAGAAACTGGATATACCAGGAAGCTTCCAGAGTCAACACGGATCCCCGCACCAAAATCAGAGAGATATCTCCCTGGTTTGGCCGCAGATCAGCTGCAAAAGCTGCGGATCCGCGGCCCATTGGTGGGGCCACGTGTCGATTTTCGACGCGTGGCCCCGTCTCGTCTTTTGGAATCCTCCTACGCCTATAAATACCCCTGCATAGGTCCAGAACGGAGGAGTTTTTCATTTTTTAGGAGTAGTTGCTGATTTTTTTCTATGTTTTAGGTTAGTGTAGGTAGGTGCTCTTCATATCATTTCTCTTGTATTTTCATTTCTTTTTAGATCTTGTAGTAGGGCTGAGAGATTCAGAGAGAGATAGAGAGGGATTGATGTAATAGATGGTGACAGTCTATGTAAAGGTGCCTCCTTTCTTCTCCGATGTAATCTTCTCCATCTTCTACATGATGCTTTGCTATCTTTTCTTCTTCTCATGGCAATCTAACTACTAACTACTAACCACTAACCATCTAACCACTTACTTGATAATCCACATGAATCGAGTAGCCTCTATAAGGCCTTGTTCTTGCAAGAGCCATTGATGGCTCATGATGATGGGTTCTAACATCTAACTTGCTAACTTGCTAACCAAGCTAACTCTCTCTTATTTCATGCTTTCTTTCAATGGTTTGATGATCTAATGTTTGTATTAGCTTGCTCTTGATGCAACTTTAAATGTGAAGAACCATCTCATTTGCCATGCTTTGTATCGTCTCTTGAAGCCAAGGATTAGTGTTGGTCGAGGATCAAATGCGATGCAACTATCATTAAGAGGTTAGCATGGTTAGTGGAGCAATTGGTAGTTAGTTGCCATGAGTTTTTATTTTATCTTGTTTTAAAAATCAATTCTTTTATCTTTTCATCGGTGTTTTTACCATCCTCTTTGTTCACCCTTGTTTCATCTTCTTTACTACAAGCTTCTTCTTCTTTTCTATTTTGCTTTCCAAACCATTCTCTTTGATTTTTCTCATCGACGTTTTCATCGCCCTCTTCACCTACCACATGCTTGTTTTCCTTTTCTTTTCTTTCATTTTTCTTTTCTAATTCTTTTAACAAAGAAGAACTGTTAACAAACAACGTGAATAAATACTGTCAATGCTTCTATCGCCTCCCTTCCCTGTGGATTCGACCCGTTGAGCCAATGCTATAACGGAAGTATCGAGGGTACATTAGCACATATCCGAGCTTTTACATTGATTTCACAAACTACACGTTTTTGAGTGCTGGTTCCCCCCCCCCGATCAAAGAGCCAATGAAGCAGCGAGAGATGCCAGTCCATCTGCATGCGCATTTTGCTGGCGAGGTACATGGTCGATGTAGAAGTTTCTGAACCTCTTTGCTATGTAGATAGTGAAGTCACCTAGACGGGGGTTGAATAGGTGATAAGCTAATCATATGATGAATTAATGCGGAATTAAAACCATTTATGTAAAACTATTAAGCTAAACACACAAGGTATAACCAAAGAGTGTAGCTGAATTCCCGGTGAAGGGCTCTGAGCTATCTCCTCAAGATTTCTCTAGATAAGAGTTGAGGTGCCGCGATGGCTCTCTTGGTTGAATACAAAGTGTGAGCAAACAATCCCAAGCACATAACAATTAGGCACAAGATATATTAAGCATATAAAGAGATAAGCAATGTAAGTATACAAGATATAAACACAAGTGAGAGATAGAGAGAGCAATCGCAAACACGGGATATTTGTTTCGAGGTTCGAGAACCCTTGCTCTACGTCCCCGCCTTCAACACTATGAAGGATTTTCACTAAAAACGATCCCACCAGATCACTCTGTGCCGCAACACCTACAACGAGTTCACACTAGAACTCCTTGGACTCACTAGTCCCTCTCTTGTTCCCACAAGAACACCACACGCAAGCACACTAGCTTGCAAGGCTGCACCTCTACACCGAGCTCTCACAAGAACTCGAAACAAACACTAACCCACAAGTTCGCCTCCTCAAATATAAAGTAGAATACTTAGTGATCTAAACACTTTGATCACCTAAAAATACTCTCACAACAACTCTCCTATAGGATTGATATAGCTATGGAAAGCTCAAGTATGTGTGAGAAAACTAGGATGAATTTTGTGGTGAAAAACTCAAGAAATATCTTTTGAAAATACTCTTGATAAACTCTCTTTTTGATATGGAAGTTTTAGCTCTAAAACAAGTGGAGATAAACACTTAGAAAGGTAGGAAAAACTAGCTTGAAAACTCTCCAAAAATCTTATAGAAAACAGTCCAAGGGAATACTAATTTACAGGCTCCCAAAATATGGCCGTTGGAGGCCAACGGCCAACGGTCGGATTTCCGATCGTTGTGCCACCGGTCGACCGAGGCCTGGATATAGAGAGCCGAGCTCTCTGCCGGTCGACCGCCCTGTTGATCGGGGCCAGATCCAGATAGCAAAGCTCTCTGGCGGTCGACCGGCCCTCCAGCCAAACTCGCTGTGCACGTTTGTGCACATTGGTCGACCGGACCGATCGACCGACTTCTATCTCGGTTGACCGTCCGGTCGACCGGCAGAAGGCCTGGTCAAACATTTTTTTTAGGGATTAAAACTTGATCTTTTTAACTCTAATAAAATCCCATAAATTCTTATAAATTCTACAAAAATAAATTCACTAATATTCTTTGATATACAAACATGTTCGATTAAAAATCTAAACATATTATAAATATTTTGAACTATTTTTGTAATATAGAAATTTTGGCTTAAACAAAAATCTGTATTTTTCAAAAACAATCTCCAAATTGAAAAACGATTTTTTCAAAACATCTCCAAATACAAAAACAAGATATTTTAAAGACTTTTGAAGTTTAGTGTATATGGATATGATCCACTACACATATGAGATAAAATATCTATGTTTTTGATAATAAGCTCTAAAATAAGTTTTTAAAGCACATATATATTTTGAGGCTTAAAAATCAAAACGGCATTTTCTAAAACACATATAAATTTTGTGTGTGTGTGTGTATGTACTTGAGCAATCTACCAACTAATCTATCCTTTACATTTTATCTAAAAATAAAATCTTGACACATACAAACCTAAACACAAGTCTTCTTGAAAATCTTCTACTGAAAATCTTCTTCTCCTTCTTGACTTGGTCCAAACCTCGATCCAAAGAGCTAGACTCCTCTTGAGTACTTAATGCGATCTTGATGCGCGAGCTCTTGAATCAACACATGCTAACTCTAAATCTTGACTGCAAATCCTTTGTTGAAGCTAAACACCTACGAAGATCTTGATCAATATCTAAGACTAAATAAACACAAGATCATTAGTACTATAACTACATGAGTTAATCATTATCAAAACTAGTGTGATGGGCCTTTGGGCCAACAATCTCCCCCTTTTTGATGATGACAAAACTCATGGAGTTATATATGCATGGATTAAAGTTAAGTTTCATAGAAGCTCCTCCTTAACTCATGCATGACAATAAATATAAATATATTCAATGAAGTGCATAAAACTAAACAAACATATATGCATAAATAAGGAGATAAACATGCATAAATAAAGTCATATAAACTTTCAAAATCCTTCTCCCCCTTTAATAAACCATGCATATCTCTCCCTTTTTGTATAAACATAAAGAATAAAACATGCATATATAAACTCTCAAAATACTTCTCCCCCCCTTTTTTTTAAATCATCAACAAAGGGGTGAAAACAAATCAAACAATAAAGATATATGCAATATATATTCATGAAGAAGAGAGACGTGAAGTTAGCTCTCTATGCATACATGCATTACATGAAGAAGGGATGACAAGACCCTAACTCACATAAAACATAATATACAATGTATAAGTGGAGATGTTAAGCTCCCCTTACACACATGTGCCACATAAAGAAGAGATGTCAAGCTCCTCAATATAAGTTACACTCAATATGAATCTATATATGGAAGAGATGTTAAGCTCCCCTTGCATATAGGCAATTCATATCAAGAAATCTTGAAATCACTTTAAAACAAATTTTGAATTCTCTTAAGTCAACAAAACAAATTTTGAGATACCAATTGTAAATAAACAGAATTTTAAGATATCAATGAAAGTAAAATATTTTATATTTTTGATACCAATTGAAATATATTATAATTTTTAATACCAAATAAAATATCAATTGAAATACCATTAAAAACGATGCATAAGCTTATAAAGATACCAATTTACATTTAACTTTAAGTCAAACTTAGCATAAACATACCTTGTACTTTAAACATGTAATGGGTATTGTAAATCAAGCACAATCAAAATATATATATGTATGAAAAAGAAAATACCAATTGAAATTGATATTTATTTGAAATTAGAAGCATACATATATAGAAACACATATAAGTATATAAAGATAAAATTTCATGAAGTTCATGTGTATATCTCATATCTATCCACCCTATTCATGCACATGTTTAAACAGATTTTCAATAAGGAGCATACAAGGCATGGTCGCCCATCCAACCGCCCTTTAAGGGTAGAAGTTTTCAAAAATAAGATTTGAAGATAATTATTGATTGAAAACACTACCAAATGAAGAATAAATAACTAGTTTAAGGTGATTTTTTGAAAAACTAGTTAAAGATCCTTCAAACATGAAATCAAATCATATATATCTCATGAAATATTGCTAAGTACACAAAAATTGACACTCGAAATCTGTAAAGCTCAAAAATGTGCTCACGAAGCAAAGTCATGAGTAAACAAAGAAATGTGAGTGTACAAAAATTATGTGAATATCATATTCATGAAATAATCAATAAAGCTCAAAATAAACATGAAATTCTTTTTAGCAAACAAATATGAAAATCATAAAAATTTATTTTCCCTTAAAAAAATAAACTTCAAGGTATATGTATGTTCTATCAAAATTAACAATATACATACATATCTCAAATACAAACGAGTCCATAATAGAAGTTGCATGAAGGCAAGTGACTCAAGGGTATACATGTATATTTATTAGTTTTGGACAAAAATTACATATGCATGAAGCAAGATATATTCAAGAATAGGAAAAACATGTATAAATGAAAGAATCATCAAAACTATGTTATACATGTTCATGTAATGAGTACAAATGGACAATGAGGCACAAACATCTAATAATCAAGTGTAGTTCACTACTTGTACAAGTATATACACAAGTTTTAATAAAAACTACATCTAAACAAGTATTCACTACATGAAGCACAAAATCAAAACATGCTAAAAAAATTATCTATGTAAAAGCATATAAACTAAATGGAAGCTTAGAGATAGTTACCAAACCATATGCACTATTCTTTAAGCCTCCAAAGCATAATGGTCCTTACACCAAACTTCCTTGATAGCGATGCATCAATTGTAGTGTCCATCAAGCTCATGCATCCACCATCAAGGCACAAACCCTCTCACGTCATGTGAGAGCCCACACCTACATCAAATACAAGAGGTGGGGATTTTGGTAACCATTTTCTTTTGGGTCCACAGGAGTTAGCATCAAATGGAACTCAAACATTTTTATTTGTAAAATTTAAAGAATTTATTCTATCATAGCAAAATCTTACAAGATGGCCTTTGTGGCAACAATGTGTATATTTGTACACTCTAGCATGCACATGAGAATGAGTGTGATCGTGATGTGCAAAGTGTGCATATGTATGATATGGGTTATGTACATGAACATGTGGAGCTTGTTTCTTTTGAAACAAGGTTTCCAATTTAGAATGATTGAATGCACAATTGCTCAAAGTTGAGCACAAATAATTTATTCTATTTTTTAAAACTTGAATCTCATTTTTATTAATAGTAGCATGAAGAGCATGGTAAGAATGAGAATCAACAACTTTTTTCTTTTTAGAAATGTTGTCCTTTTCTTTTAAAACAAATTTTCTTTTTAAAGAGTTGTTTTCTTCCAAAGCAATTTCTTTTTTTTCCACCAAATTAATTTTATTTTTCAAGAAATTATTTCCTTCACAAAGATCATTTAATTTGGAAGACAAAGAAAGATTCTCATTTTTCAAAAATTCATTTTCTTTTGAAACACATGCAAATTTATTTTGAAAAGAATCTTTTTCTTTTAAAATGGAATCAAATTTATTTTTCAATCTTTTATGGTCCTTTTTAAGCAAATCATATTTTTCAAGAAGTTGTTGACAAAAAGAAGCAAGCTCATCATAAGACATGTCAGCATCCTCATCAAGCTCGGATTCGGAATTTTATCTCAAGAGGGTTATCCCCTTGGACCATGCAGCATAAGTTGAAAGAATCACTTCCATCATCCAAGTCACTTCCCGCATAGTATTGCTTTTTTCGTCAAGGGAGACTATAGTGTTCTACACTATAAAAGTAGAATCAAAGTTAGCAACCCTACATAAATAATCATCATTTAGTGAACTCTTTAAGGCATGGATGGCTTTTGCATTAGCCTCTAGATGTTTGCCATTTAAACAATATGAATCTTTAGTGGTGGCAAGATAAACATGAATACCTAGGGCTTTGACATTGCATCTTAACTTTTCAATTTTGGATGTTAAGAATATTAAAAATGGGAGGTGTCATGAAATCCATGTGTGTGTAAACAAATATTGTGATTAGCTAAAAAATAAGATCTTTAACTCTAGGTTGTTAGACCCAAATCAAGAGCACCAAGCTCTGATACCAATTGAAGTCACCTAGTGGGGGGAATAGGTGATAAGCTAATCATATGATGAATTAACGCGGATTTTGAAAGTACACCTAGAGGGGGGGGGTGAATAGGTGTATGGCTAATCTAGTGACAAATAATGCGGAATTAAAAACTAATTGCAACACATTTAGTGTAACCAAAGAGTGTAGCCGAATTCCCGGTGAAGGGCTCTGGACTATCTCCTCTAAATTCCTCTAAATAAGAGTTGAAGTGCTATGTAAAGCTCTCTTGGTTGAACACAAGTATGACACACAATCAAACCCAAGCATATAAGTGATATGAAAAATATGATGCAATGCACAATGAGAGAGAGAGAGAGAGAGTTAGAGATAGTGGATCAAATGCAAACACAAAGATATGTTTCGAGGTTCGAGCACCCAGCTCTACGTTTCCACCTTCACACAGAAGGATTTTCACTATAGCG
This sequence comes from Agave tequilana, assembly GCA_038442645.1. NCBI lineage: Eukaryota > Viridiplantae > Streptophyta > Magnoliopsida > Asparagales > Asparagaceae > Agave > Agave tequilana. Next base: position 104,458 of record JAVJIF010009182.1, on the reverse strand, counting down.
TCCACACAGGACTTCCCACACAGGGAACCTCCACTGAGGATTTGGGCAAATACAACCTGGGAGTACACAACTCCTCTCTCAACAAATACAAACTCTCACTAGAGGCTAGGCACAAAGCCAACACAAGATCAACCTCACAATTGAGGGATAGGCACAAAACCAAACAACCACAACCACCACTCACTAGAGGGTCTAGGCACTTAGCCAAACTTCAACCTCAATCACCTCTTACACTTAGAGGGATACCAACACAACCTCCACAACAATCACCTCTCACTAGAAGGATGTCAACAATATAAATAAGGTTTACAACTCAAGGTGATCACAAAGACCACAAACAACTTTTTCTAACTAAAATAAGATCCTAATAGATATGATAGCTCAAGTGTGAGAAAAAAGAGTTTGGAAATCAAAATCACAAAGAAAAAGTCTAGGAAAAAACTCTAGATAGAAATGTAAATGAAGATCAAACCAATTCTCAAAGACTTTTCTTTTCTTGATTTATCCAACCCATTAAAAACAAAATAAAGATCAAATCTTTAAGCCCAAAAAACCTTGCTGTTAAATACTTGTAAAGGTGAAAAAAATCTCTCTAAAAACTTATGTCAAACAGCTCAAGAAATGTGGTATATATAACCCCAACAAAATCTGCCCGTTGGCAGCAGGCGAAGGGCAAAATTGTCCTTCCGATCGACCAGGCAACAGTCATATTTATGACCGTTGAGCCACCAGTCAACCGGCCGGTCGATCAGAAACTGGAAACAGAGAACAGAGGTCTCTGCTGGTCGACCAGGCGGTCGACCGGGGCCATTTCCAGAGAGCAGAAGCTCTCTGGAGGTCGACCGGCTTCCCAGCCTAGGTTGCGTGTACGTTCTGCGCACGTCGGTCGACCGGACCGGTCGATCGACTTTTACCTCGGTCGACAGGTCCGGTCGACCGGCAGACAGCCAGGTCTAAACTTTAAGGGATTGAAAACATGAGTTTTTATCTTCTAAAAAATCCCATAAAATACACATAAATTACACAAAAATATGTTCTTATTAGATCTTTGAAATACAAATATGTGTGAGTAAAATTCAACACATATTACAAAGTATTTGAACCATTTTTGTGATCTTGAAATTAGGCTATAAACCAAAATTGGTTTTTTCCAAAAACCAAACTTTGAAATAGAAATCCGATTTTTTCAAAACACATGTAAAAACAAAAACATGATACTTAAACAACTTTGAAGCATATTGTATATGGATAGAATCCAATATACATGTAAAGATTTATATCTATGTTTTTGACATGAAATCCAATATCGGTTAAACCGAAAAACCAAAATATGAACTTTAAACTTGTGTGTGTATTGTGAACTTGAGCATATTAACACTATCTAATCTTTACACAAGATCTAAATATTCTTAAACTAAACGAACCGAGGTCTTCTTGTAGAACTCTGTCTCCAAGTCGACTCGATCCGAAACCGATCCAACGAGCTTGACTCCATCCGAGTGCTAGATGTGATCTTGATGCTCGAGCTCTTAAATCATCATGTGAAAGCTCCAAAATACTTTGTTGAAGCTAATCACCTACTAATAACTTGATCAAATATCTGAAACTAAATATCACAAGATTATTAATAAACTATAACTACATGAGTTAATCATCATCAAAACTAAAGTGAAGGGCCTTTGGGCCAACAATCTCCCCCTTTTTGATGATGATAAAACCCATGGAGTTATATATGCATGAATTAAAGTTAAGCTATGGAAGCTCCCCCTTAACTCATGCATAGAAATAAATATAAAGATATGCAATGAATGCTGAACATAAACATGCATAAACTAAACATGCAAACATGCATATATGAAACTCCAAATTTCTCTCCCCTTTTTTGTCAATTTATCAACAAAGGGGTACAAAAATAAACTCAAAAGAAATTATCTCCTTCTTTTAGTCAAACAACAAAAATCAACAAAGGGGAAAAAAAAAGTTCTCCCCCTTGTTTGGCATAAAACAAACAATAAAGATACATATATGCGATATACATTGATGAAGAGGAAAGACGTGAAGTTAACTCTCCCTGCATACATGCATTACATGAAAAAGAGATGACTAGACCCTAACCACATAACGCATAATATATAATGTATAAAAGGAGATGTGAAGCTCCTCCTACACACGTGTAAGACATAGAGAAGAGTGGTCAAACTCCTCAATATGAGATACACTCAACATGAATCTATATATAGAGAAGATGTTAAGCTCCCCTTGCATATAAGCAATAAATATCAAAACATTATGATACCAAAGCATGATACCAATAGAAACTACACAAAAATTTTTAAAGTACCAAAAGATACCAAATTGAAAACATCTTGTAAAGTGTTGATACCAAATATAAAATGAAACATGTGTGTTTTTGATACCAATAGAAACATATATTGCAAGTATTGATACCAATAAAAGTAAACCAAATTTTTAGGTAAACATGGCTCATACCAATATAAAATGAAGCATGATACCAATTGAAAATTTTAAGCCAATCTTTTGGTTAAACATTAAAATCATTTTGCAATAAAGATACCAAATAGAGAATAATATCAATTTAATATTCTTGATACCAATATTGAAAATGAACTATATACCAATTGAAAATAATTTACACTTTTGATACCAATTTAAAGTATTTTTCATTAGGAGCGTAGGAAACCAATTGAAAAATAAGATATCAATAGACAAATATAATTTTTCAACATAAAGAGTACGAGTAAGATACAAAATTGATTGAAAGGTAAAATATGAATTTTCTCCCCCTTTATGAAATACTAATGAAAACGATGCATAAGTTTTTATAAGATACCAATTGGAAAAATAATTATCATTAACGACCAAATCAAGCTTAGCATAACAAGATTTTTGCTCTAAGATATAAAGATATAGTAAGTACAATCAAAAAATATATATATGTATGAAAAATTAAATACCAATCAAAATTGATACTATTTGAAGTTGAAGCATACATATATAGAAACAAATATGAGTATACAAAGTAGATATCAATTGTGATACCAATTGAAAACACAATGAGGATCAAGTGTATAACTCATACCTTTCACCCAATTCATGCACATGTTTAAATAGATTTTCAATTAGGCATATAAGGCATGGTCGCCCATCCAACCGCCCTTCATGGGTAGGAGTTTTCAAAAATAAGTTTGAAAATAATTTTAGCATAATTTAAAACTCTTTCAAATGAAGAATAACGCAACTAGTTTTATGATAATCTTGAAAACTAGTACGAAATCCTTCAAGTAAGGAATACAACAATAACATATCCATGAAAATATGAAAATCACACAATCATCAACACTCAAATATCAATAAAGCTCATATAATCTCATAAAAATAAATCATGAGTAAACAATAAATATAGAGTGTAAAAAGTTATGTAATCAATAAAAGTCATGGAGTAAGACTTTTAAGCTTAATATGAATTCCTTTACAAACATGAAAAACATGAAAAATTTAATTTTCATTAAAACAAAACCAACTCCAAGGCATATGTATGTTCTGTCAAAACTAGAAGTATACATACATATTCAAAACACAATTTGAGTCCATAATAAAATATTGCATTAAACGCAAATGACTCAAGGTTATACATGTATATCCTATAATTTTGACAAAATTAACATATACATGAAGCTAAAACACATCATCATGAAAAATATGTCCAAAAATAGGGAATACAAGTCAAAATGCATTAATCATCAAAACTAGGCTATACTAGTACATCTAATAGGTACAAATAAGCAATTAAGTACAAACATATAATAATCTATTTGTGGCTCACTAGTTGTTGTATAAGTATATACTCAAGTTTTAATGAAATCTATATCTAAACATGTAATCAAAACATGAAGCATAAAACAAAATATAAACCAAAACCAATGTGATCATTATGGAAAATGCACATGTTTTAGAGTTATGATATACAATATAGCTAAGCTAAAGTGAGAACACAATAATACAAATCCATATAGAACATGGGTGTATCTCAAAATTACTACATATGTATATCACATGTCTAATCATGACAATTAACATAATAATCATGAAACATAAAAATATGCTAAAAATCAATGATATGAAAGCATGTAAACATAAATGAGAGTTTAGAGATTGTTACCAAAACCATGAGGGCAAATCTCTAGGCTCCAAACCAAGGTGGTCCTCCCACCAAACTCCCTTGAAAGTGATGCTTCCAAAAAGTCACCGTTTAGCTCGGAACGCATTCACTTCAAGGTACCAACACTCTCACGTTAAGCGAGAGCCCACACCTACATCAAAAATAGGAGTGACTTTTGGTACCCATACTCTTTTGGGTCCATAGGGGTTAGATCCTTTCCTAACCCAAATAAATCTATTTGCAAAATTTGAATCATTAATTCTATCAAAGCAAAATTTTGCAAGGTGGCCCTTACGTCCACAATGTGTACAAGTGTACACATGAGCATACATGGTGTTATGTGTATGAACGTGGGAAGTATGTGTATGCCGTGGTTTGTGTGCATGCATATTTGAAACTTGTTTCTTTCGAAACATGGATTCCAACCGTGTGTGGTTCATGGCACATTGGCTCAAAGTGGAGCCCAAACAATCAACATTCTTCTTCAATATATTTATATCATTTTCAATGTTAGAAGAAGAGGTGCATGCAATAGATACACTAGGTGGTGAAGCTATACTAGCATGGCAAATATGTGAAGAAAAATCATTTTTCAAGGTCTTATTTTTATTTGAAAACAAATCCAATTCTTTTGAAATTGAAGCAATTTTGTTTTTTAAAGAATCATTTTCTTTTAAGACAAAAATAAGTTTTGAAGACAAGATCTCATTTTTCTTCAAAACATCATTGCAATCATTTTTATTTTCAAAATCTTGTTTTCATTTATGGCAAGATCAAGTTGAGATTTCAATGAGTCCATTTCATTTGAAATCTCATCTTTTTCTTGCGAAGCCATGTTAAGTTTAGAATACAAATCCTTATTTTCTTCTTTTAATTTAAGGGTTTTCTTTTTCAAGAGTTGGTATTTTTGCAAAAGGTTCTCACAAACAATGGATAGTTCTTCATTCAATGCATCAGGATCAACATAGTCATCACTTGAAGAACTAGCACTATCATCTAGTTGAGTTTCTGAATTTACCTCAATGGAGTCATTCCCTTAGACCATATAGCAATGTTGTTTGGATTCATCCTCACTAGATTCCTTCTCCACAATGTTTGGCGTTCGAAGCTCGGGAGAGGTCAAAGTGTTCCACACTACAAAAGCGAAATCACAATGAGAAACCAACATAAGATATTCTTTGTTAAGACTGCTCCTAAGTGCCGTTAGGGCTTGTGCATTGGCCTCTATATGCTTGCTATTATCAAGATAGGATTTCTTGGTAGTGGCAAGAAAAACATGCAAACCTAGGGTTTTTAGGTACATACTCATTCTAAGTTTCCACACATTGATGTTAGAACCATCAAACATGGGAGGGGCAAGATAATCCATGAGTGTGTGTAAACAATATAAGTGTGCAAATGCAAACTAGATTAGCAACTAAGATCACGCTCCTAGGTGGTTAAACCTAATATCAGGAGCGTAGGCTCTGATACCAATTGAAAGTACACCTAGAGGAGGGTGAATAGGTGTATGGCTAATCTAGTGACAAATAATACAGAATTAAAAACTAACTGCAACACACTTAGTGTAACCAAAGAGTGTAGCAGAATTCTCGGTGAAGGGATCTGGACTATCTCCTCTAAATTCTTCTAAATAAGAGTTGAGGTGCTATGTAAAGCTCTTTTGGTTGAACACAAGTATGGTACACAATCAAACCCAAGCATATAAGTGATATGAAAAATATGATGCAATGCACAATGAGAGAGAGAGAGAGAGTTAGAGATAGTGGATCAAACGCAAATACAAAGATATGTTTCGAGGTTCGAGCACTCAACTCTACGTCCCCGCCTTCACACAGAAGATTTTCACTATAGCATCCACATAGGACTTCCCACACAGGAAGCCTCCACTAAGGTTTTGGGCAAATACAACCTTAGAGTACACAACTTCTCTCTCAGCAAATACAACCTCTCACTAGAGGCTAAACACAAAGCCAACACAAGATCAACCTCACAATTGAGGGATAGGCACAAAGCCAAACAACCACATCTCACTAGAGGGTCTAGGCACTTAGCCAAACTTCAACCTCAATCACCTCTTACACTTAGAGGGATACCAACACAACCTCCACGACAATCACCTTTCACTAGAAGGATATCAACAATACAAAGAAGGTTTACAACTCAAGGTAATCACAAAGACCACAAACAACTTTTTCTCACTAAAACAAGATCCTAATAGATATGATAGATATGATAGCTTAAGTGTGAGAAAATAAAGAGTTTGAAAATCAAAATCACAAAGAAAAACTCTAGGAAAAAACTCTTGATAGAAATGTAAATGAAAATCAAACCAATTCTCAAAGACTTTTCTTTTCTTGATTTTTTCAACCCTTTAAATACAAAATAAAGATCAAATCTTTAAGCCCAAAACTCTTTTAAAAACTTGTTGTTAAACACTTGTAAAGGTGGGAAAGTTTCTCTCTAAAAACTTATGTCAAACAGCTCAAGAAATGGGGTATATATAGCCCCAACAAAATCTACCCGTTGGCAGCAGGCAGAGGGCAAAATTGCCCTTCCGGTCGATCGGGCAGTCGACCGGCCGATCGATTGAAAACTAGAAACAGAGAGCAGAGCTCTCTGCCAGTCGACCGGGCGGTCGACCGGGGCCATTTCCAGAGAGCAGAAGCTCTCTGGCGGTCGACCGGCCTCCCAGTCTGGGCTGCGTGCACGTTCTGTTCACGTCGGTCGACCGGACCGGTCGACCGACTTCTGCCTCGTTCGATCGGTCCGATCGACCGACAGACAGCTAGGTCTAAACTTTAAGGGATTGAAAACATGAGTTTTTGCCTTCTAAAAAATCCCATAAAATACACATAAATTTCACAAAAATATGTTCTTATCAGATCTTTAAAATACAAATATGTGTAAGAAAAATTCAACACATATTACAAGCTATTTGGACCATTTTTGTGATCTTGAAATTAGGCTATAAACCAAAATCGGTATTTTTCAAAAACCAAACTTTGAAATGGAAATCCGATTTTTTCAAAACACATGTAAATACAAAAACATAATATTTAAATAACTTTGAATCATGTTGTATATGGATAGAATCCAATATACATGTAAAGATTTATTTCTATGTTTTGACATGAAATCCAATATCGGTTAAACCGAAAAATCAAAACATGAAACTTTAAACTTGTGTGTGTATTGTGAACTTGAGGATATCAACACTATCTAATCTTTACACAAGATCTAAACAATCTTAAACTAAACAAACCGAGGTCTTCTTGTAGAACTCCGTCTCCAAGTCGACTCGATCCAAAACTGATCCAACGAGCTTGACTCCATCCGAGTACTAGATGCGATCTTGATGCTCAAGCTCTTGAATCATCATGTGAAAGCTCCAAAATACCTTTGTTGAAGCTAATCACCTACTAATAACTTGATCAAATATCTGAAACTAAATATCACAAGATTATTAGTAAACTATAACTATATGAGTTAATCATCATCAAAACTAGAGTGAAGGGCCTCTGGGCAAACAGAATTAAATATATTTATGCAAACTAAAAACTATTAAGTTAAACACACAAGGTATAACCAAAGGGTGTAGCTGAATTTTCGGTGAAGGGCTCTGGACTATCTCCAAGATTCCTCTAAATAACAGTTGAGGTGCCACGATGGCTCTTTTGGTTGAATACAAGTGTGAGCAAACAATCCCAAGCATATAACAATTAGGCACATTTCAAGCTAATAAAGAGATAAGCAATATAAGTATGCAAGATATAAACACAAGTGAGAGATAGAGAGAGCAATTGCAAGCACGAGAGATTTGTTTCGAGGTTCGAGCACCCTTACTCTACGTTCCTGCCTTCAACACTATGAAGGATTTTCACTAAAAACGATCCCACCGGATCACTCGGTGCCGCAATACCTACACAAGTTCACACTAGAACTCCTTGGACTCACTAGTCCCTCTCTTGTTCCCGCAAGATCACCACACACAAGCACACTAGCTTGCCGAGGTCGCACCTCTACACCGAGCTCCCACAAGAACTCGAAACAAACACGAACCCACAAGTTCGCCTCCTGAAATACAAAGTAGAACACTTGGTGATCTAAATACTTTGATCACCTAAAACACTCTTACAACAACTCTTTTATAAGATTGACATAGCAATGGAAAACTCAAGTATGTGTGAGAAAACTAGGATGGATTTTGTGGTGAAAAACTCAAGAAATCTCTTTTGAAAATACTCTTGATAAACTCTCCTTTTGATGCGAAAGTTTTAGCTCTAAAATAAGTGGAGATAAACACTTAGAAAGGTAGAAAAAATTAGCTTGAAAACTCTTCAAAAATTTTATAGAAAATAGTCCAAGGGAACCCCAATTTATAGGCTCCCAAAATATGGCCGTTGGAGGCTAACTCAGCAGCTGATGCTGCTGTCGGTTGACCGCCCGGTCGACTGGCGAATGGTCAGATTTCAGACCATTGTACCACCGATCGACAGCCCGGTCGACCGAGGCCTGGATATAGAGAGCAGAGCTCTCTGCCGGTCGACCGCGCGGTCGACCGGGGCCAGATCCAGAGAGCAGAGCTCTGTGGCGGTCGATCGGGTCGGTCGACTGGCCCTCCAGCCAAACTGACTATGCACGTTTGTTCACATCAGCTGACCGAACTGGTCGACCGACTTCGGTCTCGGTCTACCGTCCGGTCGACCGGTAGAAGGCATGGTCAAACATTTTTAGGGATTTAAACTTGGTCTTTTAAACTCTAATAAAATCCCATAAATTCTCATAAATTTTATAAAAATATGTTCACTAATATACATTGATATACAAACATGTTTGATTAAAAATCAAAACATATTATAAACATTTTGATCAATTTTGTAATATATAAAAATTTTGGCTTAAACAAATATCTGTATTTTTTAAAAACAATATCCAAATTGAAAAATGATTTTTCTAAAACTTCTTCAAATACAAAAAAAATGATATTTTAAACGCTTTTGAAGATTAGTGTGTATGGATATGATCCACTACACATATGAGATGAAATATCAATGTTTTTGACAATAAGCTATAAAATAAGTTTTGATAAAACACATGTATATTTTGAAGCTCAAAAACCAAGATGGTATTTTCTAAAACACATATAATTTTGTGTGTGTATATGTACTTAAGCAATCCATCAACTAATCTATCCTTTACATTTTGTTTAAAAATAAAATCATGACACTTACAAACCTAGACACAAGTCTTCTTGAAAATCTTCTTCTCTTTCTCGACTTGGTCCAAACCTTGATCCAAAGAGCTAGACTCCTCTTGAGTACTTGATGCGATCTTGATGTGCGAGCTCTTGATTCAACATGTGTTAGCTCTAAAACTTGACTGTAAATCCTCTGTTGAAGCTAAACACCTACTAAGACTTGATCAAATATCCCAGACTAAATAAACACAAGATCATTAGTACTATAACTACATGAGTTAATCATTATCAAAACTAGAGTGATGGGTCTTTGGGCCAACAGATAGTTATGTCATAATAGGGTACTAAGTATTCATGTCTGACCTCATATTCCCCGCGAACTTGATTAACGATGAGCTTAGAGTCATCATATGTTTCGAGATTTTTAGCGCCAATTTCATCAGCAATTTGCATCCCAATCAAGAGAGAATTGTGTTCTGCTATATTGTTGGAACATGGCTTAGTTAATGAGAATGTATGAGAGATTACGTAGTTATGTGGGGGAGATAAGGACTACCGCCACTCCTGCTACGATATTTCCTCGCGGACCCGTTCTTAACGCGCTATCGAAGAAGAGTTGCCGCACCTGTTCTTCGAAAGATGTCTGGGTAAAGCAAACTTCAGTGACTTCGTCTGGAAGAACCTCATAAAGTTTGGTCGCCATTAGATCAGGATGCTCAGCTAGGAAATCTGCCACTGCCTGTCCCTTCACGGCTTTTGTGGCAGGAATTGCATCTCATATTGGGAGAGCAATTTCGCCCATTTTGCCAATCGATCATTTAGTGATGATGACTTTGTCATAAGCAATCTTAAAGGATTAACTTTTGATATGACATGTATAGTTTGGCCCACCAAGTAGTGTCACATTTTCTGGACGGCGAATACTAATGCCAAACATTCCTTTTCGATCAGGTTGTACCAATGTTTGGCTCTGATCATAGTTCTACTCAAATAGTAGATTGCCTGCTCGTGTCCCTGATCATTATTCTGGGCTAGCAAAGATCCTAAGGAATGATCCATCGCTTGGACAAATATCAGGAAAGGTTTTCTTAACACCGGAGCTGTAAAGACAAGTGGTTGTATGAGGTACCGCTTGATTTCCTCAAACGCTTGTTGGCAAGCCTCATCCCAAATGAATGAAACACCCTTTTTCATCAATTTGTTGAAGGGTTGACATCATCCTGAGAGATTTGAGATAAATCTCCGGATATATGAATCACCCATGTAATCCTCTAAGTTCCCTGAGATTCCTTGGAGGTTGAATCTCCTGGACAGCGCGAACTTTCTCTGGGTCAAGGTGGATTCCTTTGGATGTAACAACATATCCTAGGAATTTACTACTGGGTACCCCCAGGAAGAATTTAATGGGATTCATTTTTAACTGATGTGCCCGCATGATATCGAATACTGTCTTCAGATCTGCTATGTGATCGCCCTTGGTATAGCTTTTTACTGCAATATTGTCGACGTAGCATTCTACTATTTTGCGTATATGCTCATGAAAAATTGCATTCATAGCTCTCTGGTATGTTGCCTCTGCGTTTTTTAATCCGAAGGGCATGAAAATATAGCAGTATACCCCAATGGCATCCTAAAAGATGTATGCTTTTTATCATCAGGGTACATCTTGATTTGATTGCATCCCGAGAATCCATCCATGAAGGACATCCGTTCAAACCTACAGGTAATGTCGATCATGACATCCGTGATTGGAAGGGGGAATTCATCTTTAGGACAAGCCTCGTTTAGATCACGGATATCAATGCAAACCCAGATTTTCTCATTTTTCTTAGTAATGGGGACGATATTGGTTACCCAATCAGGGCGTTGTTCCTTCCAGATAAAATCAGAGTCTATAAGCTTTTTGACTTCTGACAGGATTGCTTCCATTATTTCTGGATGAAACTATCGCTGCTATTGTTTGACTGGTTTTGCATCCGAATTGATGTTGAGGCGATGCATAGCCACTTGAGGATGAGCCCAGGCATATTCTCGTAGTTCCAAGTGAAAACATCTATATACTCCCGCATAAGAGATTTTTGATCCTTCTTCTCGGAGGGTGATAAGCTCTCACTTATAAAGATGAGCTTAGGATTAGTTTCATCTCCCAGATTGATCTGGGTAACCTTATTCTTTGTGGGTGATTCATGTTGTTCGAAGCGAATACCCCAGAGAGTGTTTAGGTGTTTGATCCAAGGATCTGTATCTGACTAGATCATTTGTTCATCTCCATCTTCCAGGTGGCTTGTTGAAACCATGTTGATCGAAAGTTCTTTGAAGATGTTGCCGATACTTACATCTCACTCCTACGATGATGTGCTTGATGAGCAGTAGTGATATAATGACTCTTCAGACTCAGAGGCCAACGAGATTGGAGTTGACACATAGCCCACCCCCTGCGAGTTCGATGATAATAATCAGGGGCTTTCCCTTTTGGAACGAAGGATCGAAGCAATGTTCTTCTTCCTTTGCAAAAATTCAAGCCAGGACCATTTGTTAAGTTGTACCCCATGTTCTCCATCATTCTGAGTACATTTGGCTCATAATGAGAGAACTGAGGATATTCATCCTCGCTTTCAGAGTCTTCACGAGTTATTGATTTGGACTCGACTCTTTCAAAAAGGATTGATCTTTGGCCTTTGCGCTTTGTTGGGACCATGAATAACGATCCTTGGCATCACTGATGTCTTGATACACCGTGAGGGATGACCTCACCGGTACATGTAATGATGTCAGAGCATTTATTGCCGACTAGGGGTCATCATCTACATCGGTACTAGTGTTTGACGGATGGAATCGGAAGCAAACACAGAAAAGTAGGCCAAATCTAACTCTTCATTAATATACCACTCGCCTACATCATTGGCGGGGTTATTGACATCGAGCTTATTAATGTTCGTTACAATTGGGTTCAGCTCCCAAAGATATTCTTCCTCTGCCTCTGTTTCAGTGTCAGCTCATTACCAGAGTCTGGTTCCTCTGGCTAGGGATTCTCATTCGTCTTCAGAGAATCTTGGTATAAGAGGAGTCTGTGAAGTAGTTCTCTACCCTCTTGAACGGATACCTTTCGACGATCAACGTTCGGATTTTTCCATCTTCATCAATATACTTCATGACTTGATGGAGAGTGGAGGGGACAATAGAGTTACGATGAATCCACAGTCATCCCAGCAGCAAATTGTACGAAGTGTCGACGTCATTTACATAGCAGTCACCTCAAATCTTAGGTCCCCAATCTGACACTTGAGTTTGATCTTTCCCATTGGGCGCGTACCATTGGCATTGAAACCATAAATAGTGGTTTGGGTTATGCTCAATTAGTGAGTAGGGATTCCTAAGTGCTGCATGACTCGGCGAGGCATAATGCTCAATGCAGATCCTGGATTTACCTGAATGCGGCTTACTTCAAACGATCTAATATACCTTGTGAAGTATAGGGATCTATCATATTTCTCCTTGACCTGCATGTCGTCTGGCATAAAGGTGATGCAGGGGGCACTTTCAGAGGCGTGGAGGCAGTCTTCTTCGTCTTTCTCCTATGGTCCAGCTAGGATCTGGGCCGTAAAGACCACAACATCAGCTAGAGCTTTCCTCAGAGCTTCTCTTGTTGACTTTGATAGTCTCAGGAGCTCGTAAAGGGTGATTTTGGCTGGGATATTAGCCATTTGAGCCAGGACATCAAAGTGGTAAGGTGCTGAATATCCTTCCTCGTTGTCCTTCGGGAGAGCCTTGGAATACCGAAGCTCCTTCTGGGTTGCTTCATGGATGGCCTGGTTGGATCTAGAGTAGGTTTAGGCGGATTTGCCTCCAACTCATCATATTTCTTCAAATATGACCGACCCGAACAAGTTTCAACCACGAGTGTCCATTCAGCTTTGTAGCAAGGACGATTGTCTCCTCCTCTGAATCGGTTAGTGAGGGGACATCAGTCTCTGCTTCTCGGGAAGAGGTGCGCACCACATTACAAGGTGAAGCTTTTGCCTTGCCTTTGGACTTTCTGTTGGTAACAGTAGTCAACGGTTGGCCTCCCACAAGGTCTGGATAAACCCACATGATTTCTTCCTGAGGCATAGGAACAGGAACGAGACCTTTCTCCTGCTGGTGATGCGGGTCTATATTGATCATCCTTAGTTCCCCTTTCGGGATGGGAGCTACTCCGGCTGACGTTGGAGGCTGGTTCCCAAACTGAAGAAATAATGTCATGTTTATCGTCACTTTCTTCTGCTCTGGATGGAGCTTGAGCACTTTCGCATTAATTAGATCTTGAAGAATATCTTTGAAGATATAACAGGTCTTGGTGGGGGTGCCCCAGCATCCTATGATACAGGCAGTAGTTGGGATTGTCAGTCTTGCCGACCTCCTCGGGATGTCTGGCTTTAGGAAGCTTTAATCTATTGCTCTTGTTGAGTAACTTGAAAATGAAACGATGTGCTCGTCTTTGAAAGAGTACTGCCTGTTGGTGCGCAGCTGACTTGAAGAACCACCCCCTCTGGTCGGCTGAGGTTTAACAGGAGACTTCATCTCTGTTGCCAATGTATCCTTTCTTTTTGATTAAAAAGATATTTCTGGCGTGCGCCTCGTCGTCTTTTCAGGTCTGGGTCTATTATCTTCTGCCCTAACCCTGGCGACAATCTCTTATGCCAGTTCACCTTGTTGGACCAATTACTTTCAGGTGCGGCTTTCAGCAACTCCTATTTGGGCTAGTAGTGAAGTTTGCAAATTGTGACAGCATGTTTCCACCAAGATGGCCTGGGTCATACCGCTAGGACATCGGAGCACCATATTCTGAAATCTCTCCATAAATGCTTTGACCAACTCTCCCTTTCGTTACTTTGTTGCCAGGAGAGTTGGCATGGTAACCTCTGAGTCATTTTCGAAGAAGCGTGTAAGGAAAAGCTTCTCCAAATCATCCCAGTTTTTGATGGAGTCTTCGGGGAGTTTCATGAACCATTCAAAGCCGAGTCCTTTCAGAGTGCTGATGAACAAACATGCTAAGATGGCATTATTTGCTACTACATTCCCCGTCTAAGACTTAAAGTAGTAGATATGTTGGTTCGGTGACCCTTTGCCCTCAAAGGTCTGTAGGGTTGGAGCTTTGAACTTGGGAGGATATGGGACAAGATCCCATTCTGTCGGGTATGACTAGACCACTCCTGCTTCTTGGAGGCCTTTCCGATTGGTAAAGACTTCCAGACGCTGCTCTAGTTTTTCATTCTTTTAGAATGAGTACCCCCATTCTCTGGATTGCCCCCTCTTCAGATGAAGACTTAGAGGAATCGGCGTTGGACTATTTCTCCTCCTCTATGTGCACAGAAGATGAGCTTTTCCCTTCCTTTCACTTGTCTTTAGACTTTTTAAAAGAAGTTTTGGCCTTCGACTTCTTCTTGTCCTCAAGAAATTGTGCAAGCATCTATTTGATGGTATCGATAGATTCTTGTTGGGCACGAATCACATTGAATTGTTCCCTCTGGACCTGGGCTTGCTGTTCTAAACACCTGGTCGTATCCTCATGAGTGTTTGCCACATATGCGAAGGCTTCCTTCTCTACAGAAGAGTTTGAGGCCTTTGATTTCACGATGGTAGAGTGTGATTCACTTACTTCAATGCTCCTGGCTAGGGCATTTTAGTCAACTGGGGCTACCGCACCAGTCCGAGTGCGGGTATGCCGGTACACTCCTTCTGGTTCCGTATTAGACTCGTCAGAGCTGACTATCAGTTGTTTCCCCTACTTCTGCTTGGCGTAATTCTTGGACCTGCCATGTTTGCAATGACTTCAGGGTACTCCGTGTCAGAGAAGGTTCCCCTTCTGTGGGACGACGCCTTTTGGCTGATCAGGAGGTTGAGGTTAATCTGTGAATACCGATCACTTGCTCACATGTAAGCTGCAGCGACATTCAGAGAGCATTGCCATGATGATCCGTTCATAGAAACATGATGGAGTGATCTGATTTGCACTCCTTTTCTTCGTCAAATAATCTCTTAGATCTACCGAAGAAAGATAAAAGAGATTAGCCTCGGGTTTTTTAGGGCTTTTCAGCTTTTGAGAGCCATCCTTGTATTTCAATTCTGAAATGCAGGGTTGAGAAATGCGAGCTCACATTCCCTAGAATAGATGCGGCCCTCACGTTTTGGCTTTGAGACGTGGGTCTCGTGCCTCTGCTGAGAAGAGACGTGAACCTCGCGTTGCCGATTGTTTCATCTGGCTAGCGACACTTGAGAAACGTGGACCTTCTGAGTCCCACATTCTATTGTAGAGATAGGGGTCTTGTATCTCTGAGAAGAGGCATGGACCTCGCGCTGCTAGACGTCACGTTTAAGAGGTGAAGCCTCAGAAACGCAAGCCTTTTAAGCTTCGCGTTTTGGTCTCCATTCGCGAACTTCACACGTCTGATGTAACCGGAAGACACACGGGCTTGAGCCTCACGTTTTGTATCTGCTGAACAGATAGTTATTCTACCTTCTTGCGTCTGTAGTTGATGAACGCGTCGCCTCTGTCGATGTTCGGTGTTCTGATTACGCTATACGGGTTGTTGGGAACCCTGGTAACCGGGAGCTGAGGAAGAGGACGGGCGTGAGTGGTTTGACTATCAACAATGTTGGCCTCGCGGGTCTCGTGAGAGACGTTGATGCGGGCGTTACGCGTGGTACGTCCAGCCATGATGCTCTCTGCACAGACCACGTTCAGAGAAGCCTCCGAAGGGACCCAGAGCGGATCTCTGAAGAGATCTTATGGTACTGCTGCGCCCTTGGGCTCTTGGAGCCGGAAGAGAGGAACTCTTCGTACTTTGCCTACTCGAATTCCACGACAAGTGATTCGACCATTCTTTTCATACAAGTGAAGTCACCTTGTGCCATGACTTGCTTATCAGTATAGAAAGTAGTCCCCAGCGGAGTTGCCACCTCTTATTTGGTCCAGGAAAAAGTTTAAAGGATCGTAATAAAATTTTCTTGAATCAAATGAAAGATTACAACAATCTCAAACAATCCCAATTATAAGAGAGAGAAGATGTTCAAGCTCAAATCTTCTCTTTGTTTAATGTTGGGTTCTTGATATAGCGGTGGAAAGTGAATCTTATTTTCCGTTGACCGGGTGAATGTCATAATCTTTTGACAATCTTCTCTTCAGACTATGGACGGATAGCACATCTCCTGTCCAATAAAATCTCACAGAGACTTGAGGCAAGAACAAACTTGAACTCAGCAAGTTGTTAGAAGAGTTAAACTCTTAAGTATTTCCCAGCTAGAAGCCCTGATCAAGATTCTCCAAATTGACCAAAAAACTTCCGACCCCTCTTTAGTAGCAAACAGAGCTATTTATAGGGGTTTCAGGGATAAAACTGTCCCCTAAAAATCCTCCATAATAGGGGTTAACTCCCTCATTACGTGGGCAGTAATTGACCCAGTAATGAGGTAACCGAGACGCAGAGCTTCTGTGTAGTCGGAACGCGGGCTTCAAGCCTCGCGTTTTGGATGCTGACTCCTAACCTGCTAGACGCGGGTTTCGAACTCTGCCTGGCATTACACGAGTGGCTATGATTAGCCTCTCGTCTGGAGTATAGACTCTGTTCTCTTATGACTTGTCTTTGGTTATTTTTAGACAGTTTACAATGATTGCATTCTAATGTCAAGTGATGCTTATTTCAATGAGCATGCATGACGTGTTCTACAATTTTTTATTTGTTCTTCTTATGATTGCAATTGTTGAAAATTAGGCTTTTCATGTAATTTTTAAGGAAGTAGAGTGAATGTTCAGAATAGTTTAACATACCTCTTCATGAACTTTAAAGAATATTTTGTATTTGTTTTTATTTTGAACTATCAAAGATAGCTCTATGCTGGACATGGATGTTTTTGTCTATGGTTTCGGACGGTCAAGTTTACTTGACTAATGGTAGGAATGCATTTTCTTGCAAATTTGGGTGTATTTCTTTACCGACAACTCTCTTTTAGAATCAATTTCAAAATCTATTGCACGCTTCTGGATTACCCCTATCTATCAGTGCCATTTCCTACAAACCCTTGAGCTAAAAAATGAAAAAATTTAGAGTATGTAGGGGAGAAGATAAAAGATGGAGTTTTTTAATTTATTGGAAAAATAGCAGAGAAAAAGAGCAGGTATGTAGAGCGGTCGATCGAGCGGTAAATCGCAACTCACAGTGAAATGTGCACAGACGTGCACAGAGGAGGAAAGAAGCTGGGCGCTCGACCGCATGTGGAGAGCGACTGACTGGCACTGAAGTTTTAATAGACAGTTACGTTTGTTTTTGGTGCAAGAGATTGAACTAGCGATGGGTTGTTCGGTCGACCGCACAAGGAGCCGATTAATCATGGTTTTGGTTTTTGTAACTCTGAGTTATTTTAGAGTTCTGTTTTGATGTGGATTTCGTATTCGATTTGGTTTCCTTCAATTGACTCTTTTCTCTAGCTATATAAGGAGGGTTTTTGCACCCTTATTGGGATCTGTTTTGAACCGATCGGTTGAATCGATTGTTGGGAATTTTAGGGTTAGTTTGTTTGTGAGAATTCTCCAGTTAACTTACATAGATTCTCAATTTGGATCTTCGGATCAAATTGTAACCATTGTTACTCTGTTGGTTTGAAAAAGATCTCCCTTCTGTCTCGAAGACATAGGCAAGTTGTCGAACCTCGTTAAACTGTTTGTTTCCAGCTTTCTTTTATGTCATATTAGTTTCTGATTGACTCAGTGTTTGGAGCACTGATCTTGGGTGATCGGTGTCTGTTGACACTCAAAAAAGATAGAACTTACACATTCATCTTCAACCAGACTGAACGACATCTAACTTATCAACTCTACAAAAGATAAGTCAAAGACAAGCTGATGACCAGAGAGAAGGCAGGAACATGGACATTACTAATTCAGTAAAGCAGATAGTAAGCCAAAGTTACCTTTGAAGAGACATAAGATGGCCAAGATGCCGAGTTAGCTCAACATTTAGTATCGCACGAGCCCTAGGGGATAGCCTCGCCTGAGAGGTGAAGTTTGTGTAGCTTCACATTGAAGCTCTCCATAGCTCCATATAGAGCTAACTACCAGCTTTGCCTGAAGTTAAGTCTAGCCTCACCAGGGGCTGATTTAGGAGCTTCGCGTTAGAAGTTTTACGCCTAACTTCGCTGGAAGAAAAAAGGTTCAACAGTGTTATGAGTCGAGTCTTAAGCTTCGCACAAAGCCTTGAAGGTAACTTTTCCTGAGGCTATGAGCTAAGTCTTACCTTTGCAGGGGACTATGAAGATAATTTTGCTGAAGCTCTAAGCTAAGGCTTAACTTCGCATGACTTAGCTCCACAACGAGCTTTACCAGGTCATCAATTGACCATTTCACATGGGGGATTAATGGGTGAACCCCACTAATTTAGTGGGATTTACGCCACTTTAAGTGGGTGGTTACATCCGCCCACTTCGTCCCGCATTAAGTGAAGATAATTAAGCCATAACGGCAGAAAGGGCGTTCACACGAACCCTCTAACTTTGCCAGAAGCTCGCAAAGAGCTTCGCAGCAAGGTCATTTGCAAGCCTCGCACGAAGCTAAAGACTGATTCAGCTTTGCTGAATTCAAGCGGCGGTTACACCCCACATTTGCTATAAATAGGTCCCTTGCTAAGCCAAGGAGACACACATAGACAGACAGAGAGAAGATTGGCTAAAATTTCCAGAAGAAATTCTTACCAAAGAGGGTTCTTTGGTTCTCTTGCTTCCAAATCTTGGATTTTCAGAACCAAGCGAGAAGGAAAATCCTATCAGGAGGCAGTGTGATTGTCAGATCGATTGCATCGTCTAAGGGATAAAGTGATCGCACACTGATTAGATTCCTACGGCACATTTTCCCAGAAATCTCAAAAGAGATCTACTTGTAATTTCTATTTAATTACTTATAATTTTGATCCTTGATGTTTTTGTAAGTTTTCTCATGAATAGCAATTTTCGATGGAAAACAAGATGGTGACTCCGGTGGAGAATTCCGTCTTCTGGCGCAACAAGGAGACAGTGTCGCAATGCAACAGTCAGAATCTTGAGCCCGTCATTTTTGAAAACTTGGTCTTTCATTTTGACCAAGGATAATTTAAAGAATTGCTTTCTTAAGGTAGTCCAATGCTCCACGCTCGGAAGCACAGGAAGATCTCGGTGGCCAAGGCTTCAGAGCAGAAGCGAACCTTAGCCGGGAGAGCAACTAGAAGAGCCTCGTCCCAACTCCTCTCAGCCTCCTCCACTGAGGCTAAAAGTGCCTTATGCAAGGATAGCCAGGTCCCCTGCGAACCTAAAACTTCACTTCCCAAGCAGATGTGGAGGCCAAAGAAGAAAGCTTCGTGTGAAGCTTCAGGCGAAGTTACACCAGGCGAAGTTCCGCTGCAACATCGCCTATCACGCGAAGACAAAGGTAAGTTGCCTACCAGTTTGGCAGCTTCGCCAAGGCTATTAGCCAAGAGGCTAGATTGGTAACTCTGTCTTCGCCTAATCTAGGAGTAGTGACTCCTTTTGCTAACCTCATTCTCACGAGCGAATTTACCGATGGCGTGGCTAACACAGCGCAAGTACCTCAGGATACAAACAAAGTTTTCAGCCGCAAGGCTGGAACTGAAGCACTCAGCAGTGCTAGCCACCTTCGCTACAAGGCTGAGAACAAAGCACCACAGCGTGCTTCGCTCTCAAAATCTTCCAGCGCTATGTCCACTCTTCATAGCAAAGTTAAGGGATCATCCTTGGGTGCTGATAGCGGTGCTTATGTAGCTTCAGCGCCCAAGGGTACTGCCAAAGTTCTCAGCCGCGAAGCTAGAACTAACGCACTATGTAGTGCTAATTGCCTCTGCGGTAATGCAAAGGATGAAGCATCATCCCGAGCTTCACTTCCAAAGCCCTCTATTTCTAAGTCTGCTCCTGTAAGAAGAGCTATAAGCAAAAAGGCGATTTTAGAATCACCTGAACAGACCAGTACGCGCTCCGTCCGGATCTCCGTGCTGGATTGCTTAAACTCGGCTAACCACGACCTGCGAGAGTTCTTAACTAACGAAAAGAAGTTAGAACTACTCCAAACTTCTCCCTCTTGTTGTGAACAAGTGGGATGTCAGTTGGTGATGGTCCATTCAGTCCATTGCCGACTAGGGCCAATCCCCGCCACCCTTTCAAACTGACAGTCAGTTTTTAATTGACTATCGGTGTGAGCTCCCACGAAGCATCATAAAGGAACAAATCATGAAATCTACCAGATTTGCCCTCTGCATCCGTCAACATGATAGGAAGGGGACATAAACCGTATAGGGTAAGACGAGTGCCGCGTAGTGCTAACTCCCCTTCGTTCAGTTCTCCAGACCCTAACTATAGCCTTGATTTAGGCCAAGTCTTGGTAGAAGAAGGTGTGTTCTGAAACACCAGATCTAGGGTGGCGATACCCTACATTATGAGCAGCCATCCTCTTCGACTATAATAACATCACTAGAACCAATGAAAAGGTTATTCCAATGGTCTGATGATGAGGGAGAAGATAATGGGTATGCCTTTTTAGCAACAGTCAGCTCGGTACGGACGGACAGAGTGTCGGTGTATATGGCTGATAACGGTAATGATGACCTCCGTCGATGGTTGAAAGTTCAGGAGCAAACCTCCAAGGCCCAGCAAGAAGTCTTGGACAATATTCAACAGATGCTCGCTCAGCTTCTCACCAACCGAAATAACAATGATACCGGGAGTAATCATAATGAGGAAGAACATAATGACGATGAGCAACCTAAGACTAAAAAGTCAAAGGAAAGTTCTTCCATCGATGCTGAAGTTCTTAATGGCATCCAAGCTCAGATCACATCCCTAGCTCAGAGGGATGAACTGAAGAAGGCAAGAATGACTCTCCCTTACCCACTTGAGTGGGATTCAGTACCATATCCGCCAAAATTTAAGCCACATACGTTACATACGTATGATGGTAAGAGCTCACCAAACCAGCAATCTATTACTTTCAGTCTCAGACCAGTAATGTTATATATAACGATGCTATCATGTCCAAGCTATTCATTGGTACCTTAAAGGGGGTAGCATTTGACTGGTTCTGAAGCCTTCATCCAGGCTCTGTCAATTCCTAGATTGACTTAGAAACTCAATTTCTTTCTCATTTTTATGAGGACGACACCGAGGTAACCATGGACAAACTCCTCTCCACCGTACAGAGGAAAGGCGAATCTGTCCGTGATTACATTAAGCAGTTCAGAAACTTATCTTTGATGTGCCCAGCATGGATGCCATTGCCCATGCTCTTGCAAACATGTAGGCATAATTTTCTAGACCAAGTAGAGATTCGTATGGGAGCTGTCAAAGCTCATACCTGGAAAGAATTAGTTGAGAAAGCTGAAATAGCCAAAAAATTTGCTAAAAAGTTTGATCTATCTACCCCTAAAGGCAAATGGGGTGTGAACAATAAAGGGCGTGACGATATGGCATAACCTTCCCAAGCCAAACGGAAAGAGACTATGTCCGTCGAATTGTCAGGGGATGTCCATCCGAAGACCAAGAAGAGTGACGTCAACAATCAGGAGCTAAAGTTTCCTCCAAAATAGTGCTCCTTCAAAGACGAGCAGGTGGTTACAATATTCTTTTTATTCCACAAAGGGAATAAATTGAAGCTGCTAGAGGCTCAATGCCCTAACGAAGTGGGACGCACAAACGATTCTAATTTTTGCCTTTTCCATAGGATGGTTCATCATCCTACTAATATGTGTTTTGTTCTCAAGAACAAAATTCAGGCTTTGGTCAATGTGGAGTTCTAACTCTAAAGTCAGAATAAAAGAAAATCACTGCAAACATGGTAACCCTTGAGTTCGGCAAGACCCCAAAAGTCACAGTTTTTGATGGGTCTTTTCCGATCCCTGAAGCACGCCTAGAGATAAACAATCCTTCAGCTAAATATTAGGAGATTAAGGGTCTCGTTCCCTTGATATTAAAAATAGGGGAGTGTAGGCTATCAAAAAATTACTACGGACAAAGCCTCAGACGTGAATCTCCTAGACGCGGACCCCGCGTTCTAGCCTCTGGCGCAGAGGTCGCGTTCCAATGTCTGATGCGGACCCCACGTTCCAGCCTCTGACACGGAGGTCGCCAGACGCAGACCTCGTGTTCCAATGCCAGACGCAGACCTCGCATCCTCTGTCAGACGCGGAGGTCGCATTCCAACCTCTAACGCAGAGGTCGCCAGACGCGGACCTCGCATTCTTTGTCAGATGCGAAAGTCGCCAGACGCGGACCTCGCATCCTTTGTCAGACGCGGAGGTCGTCAGATGCGGAGGTCACGTTTCAACTCAAACGCGAGCCTGAGCAGCTCCGCGTTCTAACACAGACGCGAGCCTGTGAGCTCCGCGTCTCAACATCAAAGTAAAGTCCGCGTCCAGCGCGAGACCCGCATTTTTGCTATAACTGAGCCACAAACTTAGTCAGTTATACCCCGTTTTCTCTCCACATATTGGGGATTAACTTTCTATTATGGAGAGATTTAAGGAGTTGGTTACACCCCTTCCATTATGAAGAGATTTAAGGTGTTGGTTACACCTCAATTCCTCTATAAATAGCTATGAATAGCTAGAGAGGGGGAAAGAACCTGGAGGAGAGGCTCAGGGGGAGGGGACCTCTTCTAAAAGAGCTGAGGAGGAGAGTCCCGATGGAGGAATCCAAGAAGCCATGGGTAGAGGAGGAGAGCTACCTCAGCAGAGTTCGACCTCTAAGCTCTTGTAGCCTGAGAAGAGTTCAACTCTTTTTGTTAACTTACTAAGTTCAAGTTCTTTAAATCTCCTTGAGATTCCATTACTGATAGGAGCTGTGCTACTCCATCAGTAGATCCAAAGAGAGGATTCACAAGAGAAACTTGACGTTCGGCCGGTCAACAGAGAACAAGGCTCACTCTCCACCGCCACATGAAGAACCCAGTGATTGGTTGCTAATGTTGCATATTTAATGTCACATTTTCATACTTATTTTAGAATAAAAGCCTGCATTGTCCTAATTATTTGTTTAATTTATTTGCAGGCCCAATCCTTAAGGAGATGAAGAGAAATGAGCCCAAAAGCCCACCAGAATTCTGAATTAAATCAGAGTTAATTCGTACACATAAAATCAGGGCAAAATCAAGAGGTTGAAACCGGTTGAGAAGAATCCTCTCAGAATCGATCGGTTAAAGCCAAGAATCCAAGGCCATTTCGTCAGAATCCGGAGCTCAAACGATAAAACCAACAAAGGATAAAGCCAGAAGAAACCCCCAGAGAGACCCACCAACAGGGTGTGGCCATCTGGCCACACCCTGGCCGCGAAAACGCAGCTTGGGCCGCGTTTTCGCGGCAATCTTGGGGAGTTAGGGGGAGCGTGAACTCCCCCGACCTCCCCGGGATCTTGGTGGTTGGGTTTTCTGCCTATAAAAGGCCATTATGTGCACTGAAAATGGAGGCCAATGCAGATTAGGATTTAGCCTAGTTTTAATTCTTTGTAGTTTAGGTTTTTCTTTTCTTGTTATGTAATTTGTATGTAACTTAGGGTAGAAAAAGATTCATGTAAGTAAGAGAGAGGGGCTGATGTTGAGAGTGACACTGACGATGTACCCTACTCCTTTCTTTCATTGTCTCAGCAAGTAATAAAGGTAAATGCTTTGTTTGTTTTCTATTCTGCTTTACTTTACATTTGTTTTGCTTTCCTCTTCCTCTTCTACTTTACCTTGGTTGTATGTGTTGAGTGTACAAGTGAATTCCAAAGCAAGTATAACTAAGCTACGTGAGAGCCAGCGATAGTTCATGAAGACGTTCTCCTCTTCCAAGATCCGCATCACTTCGTTCTTCTTATGCTTGACGATATAATGTGCACGGGGACCGAGCTCGAGTTTATGATCTATGCGTTGAACGCCTCCGAAGCAAAAATGTAGAACTTGCAAAAAGGTTTCCAAGTAAGTCATCAATCAACCTAGGTAAGTATCTCTTCACTTTTCTTTCTTTCTTTTCTTTCTTAGTTTAGATCACCAACAACTTCTTCCAAATCGTTTTCATTCTTCTTTCCACTTCATTGTACATAGTCGCTTTCTTTTGTTTTCTGAATTTTCCACCTTCTTCATCTTCCATTTTCTCTCTAATTTTAACATAATCCTTTTTCCTTTTCTTAACTTAAAAACAGAGAAGAATCTTCTCTTTTCTTCTTAACGATTTCAATAAAGAACTGTAAAGCTTCCATCGCAAACCCTCCTTGTGGATCACGACCCGCATAGCCACTTGCTATAGCAGAAGAATTGAGCACTTGCACAAGTTTATTATTAGATATGAAATTTCGTATTTTTTGTGCAGGTTTTGCCTCAATCATATGCATCCTTATGAAATTTTAGGTAAGGATCAAAATTGAATGTTTGTATAGTCTTCTTCGTTACCAAAATCATATGCATCCTTATGAATTTTTACTAGGAATTCCTTAACTTGGACTCTCATGCCTCTTTATTATTTTTATAACATCATCTAATTTTCTTTCGTATAAGTATCAAGGCTTCTTGAGGCCCTCATACCTAACTAATTGACTAATAGATGTGTTAATTTTTTTTTGGCATGTATAACTCATCTAATTTTCTTTCGTGTAAGTATTAAGGCTTCTTGAGGCCTTCATACCTAACTAATTGACTAATAGATGTGTTAATACATGTATAATATTTCTCAATTTTCTTAGGCTTTCTAATCCACCCATGTAGCGAACTTAAAGTCGGTGGCTCCCAAACCGGTCGGCTTTAGGGCACCAGGTGAGAAAACCCCGCGGACTCAAATTCGAATGAACTAGGCCACAAAACTAAGGACTTTATTTTATTTAGAACTCACCTTTAGGCGTGAATACTTATGCTTCTTGAGGCACATGTATCCAGCTTAATTGGTGATATTTTATATATATATATATATATATATATATATATATATATATATATATATATATATATATATATATATATATATATATATTTTATATATATGAGGCACAAGGTCTTTGTCTTAGAATCCTAGATATGCACTAGGAATACACATTTCATTAAGGTAAAATCAAGACTAATTATTTATTCAATTTCTCCTCCTATGCCTAAAAATTAAACAATTCATTTATTTTGACAAAGTTTTTCGAAATCCTAATCATGACTTTCCTAATTCTTAAAACTAACTTAGATTTCTTTCAAGAACTAAGTCAAAGTATTATCCTTTTTATAATAATATTTTTTTTAAATAAATAAAGAGAAAAAGAAAAATATTTTTTTATAAACAAAAAGAAAATATTTTTTTTATATATATTACATATATTACATACCCTTCCCCCACACTTGTTTCATGCATTGTCCCTAATGTATGAATGAAATGCATGGATGCATGAACTGGCAGAAAGATATAGTTACCGATACAGTGGGTCAAAAAGACCCATGGCTGCATTTACTTCCGGTACTGACTCCAAAAAGATTTTAAGACGTTGACCATTTACCTTGAATGCATTGCCATTTTTGGGGTCGTAGATCTCTATGGCTCCGTGTGGAAACACAGTCTTAACAATGAAGGGCCCTGTCCATCTTGACTTCAACTTGCCAGGAAAGAGATGAAGTCTAGAGTTATAGAGTAAAACTTTTTGTCCTTGGACAAACGTTTTTCTCGTGATGAACTTGTCATGAAAAACCTTAACTCTATCCTTCACAATCTTTGCATTGTCGTATGCTTCATTCCTTAATTCCTTTAGTTCAGAAATTTACAATTTCCGAAGCTCACCGGCCTTATCTAAATCTAAATTTAGCTGCTTAATTGCCCATAGGGCCCGGTGCTCTAGCTCAACAGGAAGGTGGCAAGCCTTTCCAAAGACTAGTCTAGGGAGACATTCCTAGAATCGTCTTAAAGGCAGTCCTATATGCCTATAGGGCATCCACCAGTTTGGTGGACCAGTCCTTCCTATTCTGATTCACAGTTTTCTCCAAGATGAGCTTGACTTGCCTATTAGAAACTTCTACCTGTCCGCTAGTTTGAGGATGGTAGGGCGTAGACAATTTGTGAGTTATGGCATATTTTCGCATAAGAGCTTCAAAAGTTCTATTGCAAAAATGTGTGCCATTGTCACTAATGATGGCTCGAGGGATTCCAAAGCGTGAGATGATATTATCTTTCAAGAATTTGACAACAACTTTGTTGTCATTTGTCGTGCAAGGGACAGCTTTAACCCATTTTGACACGTAGTCTACGGCCAACAAGATGTATTGGTGCCCAAACGAATTAGGGAAGGGTCCCATAAAATCGATGCCCCAGACATCGAAAAGTTCTACTTCTAGAATAGGATTTAGGGGCATCATATTTCATTTGGAAATTCTTCCTATCATTTGACATCTTGCGCAAGTTTTGCAATACTCAAATGCGTCTCTAAACACGTTGGCCAATAAAGCCACTTTGCAGGATCTTTTCGGCAGTTTTGCGGGGACCAAAGTGTCCACCGCAAGCGAACTCATGACAGAAAGCTAGAACACTTCTAGTTTCCTCGTTGGGGACACATCTCCTAATGATTTGGTCGCTACAATATTTGAAAAGATAAGGATCTTCCCACATGTAATACCGGACTTGAGACAAGAATCGATATCTATCCTGTTTTGACCAATTAGGTGGTGTTTGGTTTGTGACTAAGTAATTTACTATGTCAGCAAACCATGGCTCCTTAGAGATGGCTAGAAGTTGTTCATCGGGGAAATTGTCATTGATGGGCAGTTCGTCAGAAGGTGCGTTTGGCACACGAGAGAGATGGTCTGCTACGACATTTTTGACACCTTTTTTATCTCGAATTTCGAGATTGAATTCTTGAAGGAGGAGGATCCAACAAATGAGTCGGGCCTTCGCATCCTTTTTTAGCATAAGGTATCGACGTGCAGAATGATCGGTGAAAATCGTGGTCTTGGTCCCTAGTAGGTATGGGCGGAATTTCTCCAAAGCGAACACTACTGCCAAGAATTCCTTCTCGGTTGTAGTATAGTTCATTTGGGCGTCATTGAGCGTCCTACTCGAATAATAGATCACATGCTGCTTGCTATCCTTACGCTGTCCTAAGATAGCACCTATCGCAAAATCTGAGGCATCGCACATGATCTCAAAAGGCTTGGACCAGTCCGAAGGTGAGATGATAGGTGCAGAAATAAGTTCCACTTTCAACTTTTCCCACGCATTATTGCACCTATCGTCAAATATAAAGGGCACGTCTTTAGCTAGAAGGTTTGTCAGGGGTCTAGCAATTTTGCTAAAATCCTTAATGAACCTACGATAAAACCCAGCGTGTCCTAAGAAAGACCGAATATCCTTCACACATCGTGAAATTGGAAGTTTGGCTATGATATCCACCTTAGCCTTGTCCACTTTTATCCCTTCCCTAGATATCTCATAACCTAGGACAATCCCTTGCTGCACCATGAAGTGGCACTTTTCCCAATTGAGGGTCAAGTTCTTTTCGGTGCATCTACTCAGTACTAGCTCAAAGTGATGGAGACAATGGTCAAATGAATTTTCATAGACGGAGAAGTCGTCCATGAAAACAGGCTTAACATACAACGTTGGAATATGGCGGGGGCATTACATAGGCCGAAAGGCATTCGACGGTAGGCAAATGTCCCAAATGGGCACGTGAACGTTGTCTTTTCTTGGTCCTCCGGGGCTATAGGGATTTGGTTATATCCTGAATAACCGTCCAAGAAACAGTAATACTCATGACCGGCTAATCTTTCCAGCATTTGGTCAATAAATGGGAGGGGAAAATGATCTTTCCTAGTGGCTGCGTTCAACTTGCGGTAGTCTATGCATACTCTAACCTTGGTAGGCAATCGTGTTTGCACTAACTCATGCTTGTCATTCTCTACCACAGTAAAGCTAGACTTCTTAGGGACCACATGCATTGGGCTAACCCATTCGCTATCGAAAATGGGATAAATGATCCCATTATGTAACAGTTTCACTATTTCGGCGTGTACAGCCTCCTGCATGAGTGGGTTTAGCCTACGCTGTGGATCCCTCTTCGGTCTAACCCCTTCCTCTAGATGGATACGATGCTGGACTATCGTAGGGCTCAGTCCCTTGATATCTGCCATAGTCCAACCAATGGCTTCCCTATGTCTCCTAAGGGTTGCCAGTAGGTCTTCCTCTTGCCTATTAGTCAAATTAGATGCAACTATGACCGGTAACGTCTCTTGTTCACCTAGGTAGGCGTACTTAAGATGTTTAGGCAAGGCTTTTAACTCCAAAGAAGGAGGTGGCTCGATGGGTGGAGGAGTTAAGCTAGAATCTCCCATTTCTATAGAACTCACATTTGATTCCCATTCGATCTCATCAAGGCTGAGATCACTTGCTTCTAAGTCTTCCTCTTCCTATGACTCTAGTGTGATCTCCTCATTATGCTCACTCGTCATGTTCTCAATGAAGTTAACCTCAAAGGGTTGGTCGGTCACATCGTAGGGATGCTTACCTAGGTTGAAAACATTAACTTCCTTGGTCATATCCCCAAAAGTCAGTCTCATGGATCCGTTTCTACAATTTATGATTGCATTTGCGGTTGCTAGGAACAGTCTTCCTAAGATGACGGGGGTTTGGGACCTAGGATTAGACACAGGTTGTGTCTCTAAAACAATGAAATCGACTGGGTAAATAAATTGTCCCACCCGTATGAGAACGTCATTGATCTCTCCCTTAGGAACTTTGATTGAGCGGTCAGCCAACTGAATAGTAACTTGGGTCGGGTTGAGTTCACCTAATCCAAGTTGTTGATATACGGAGAAAGGGAGCAAATTGATTCTAGCTCCTAAATCGAGGAGTGCTCGATTGATTTCGGCTCGACCTATGGTGCAAGAGATGGTGGGGCAACCAGGGTCCTTATACTTAATAGGAATCTGGTTGGACAATAGCTCACTAATGTTAGTGGCTAGAAAAACCTTCTTAGGCACATTAGTCTTTCTTTTCTTGGTGCACATGTCCTTAAGGAATTTGGCATAACTAGGGACCTGTTGGATTGCATAAAGAAGTGGGATGTTGAGCCTAAATTGATTGAACACCTCTAATAATTTCTCCATATGTGCATTGTTGTTGCTTCTAAGCCTATTTGGAAATGGAGCTATAGGCTGGTGCACTTGACCTGCTGACTTTTCAACTTCAGTTTCATTGGAGCTGGGTGGAGAAGGAGTGGAGCTAGATGAAATGGATGACTGAGATGGATCCTGTGGCATGGATACTTGATTATCAACTTGTTTCTCCGATCTAAGTGTATGAACCATGTGACACTGATTTGGGTCTTGGGCCTCATTGGCTGGCCTAGGATTCCTAGGATTTGGCAATGGTTGACTCGGTAGGGTACCCCTCTGTCTTTCTTGCTGATTTAATTGGACCTCTATCCTGGTCAAGACTTGAGCTAGTGTGTCATGGCTTTTAACAAGAGTGTCCACCTTTCTTTTCATGTTTGAAAGCCTTGTTTCCATTTGTGAATATTGGAAAGATGGTGGAGGATTTTGACTAGGAAAACTTTGCTGATAGGGCGGATTTTGGAAATTGTTGGAGAATTTGGGCCTAATTTGATCATTGTTGCTTGGGCCCCATGAAAAATTGGGATGATTTCTCCGACCAGGATTGTAGGTGGGTGAATAAGGATTGTTGGCGGGCCTTGTGAAGGCCGCACTCATATGTTCGGGCAAGCTTTGATGCGCGATGAAGACAGGACATTCCTCGAACACATGGTTCATATCTTGACAATAAGTACAGCTCGCCGAAGATGTTGGGCTGACTTGGTTCACAGAGACTGGCTCTTTAGTTTCAAGTGCCTCTAGTCTTCGCATAACAGCAGCTAACTTAGCATCGGTTGCTATGTTGGCCTCAATGGAATGGATACCTCATTTAGAAGAAGTAGGGTCATTAGTCCTAAATTTTTCCGGAGTAGGTTCCCATTGGATGGTATTTTCAGCTAATTCCTCATACAATTCCCATCCTTCATTTTCGTTCTTTTTCATAAATCCTCCTTGGCACATGGATTCTAACAACGTTTTAGTTTGATATTCTAATCCATCATATAGAACTTGGCAAAGTCGCCATTTCTCTATCCCATGGTGAGGGCATTGGGCAAGAAGGTCCTTAAAACGTTCGAAATATTTCCAAAAAGGCTCATTTGCTGTTTCCTTAAACTGTAAGATATTCTTCCTAATCAGTGCAGTCTTGTGAACAGGATAAAATTTCTTTAAGAAGGCCTTAACGAAATTATCCCAAGAAGATATAGAACCGACCTCTAGACTGTAGAGCCATTTCTTTGCTAAATCCTTCAAAGCAAAGGGGACAAACCTAAGTTTGATGTCATCTTTTCCTAACTTAGGAATATTCATCATGAGACATACTTCCTTAAATTCCCTTATGAAGAAGTATGCATCCTCAGAGTCAAGTCCATGAAATTTCGGAAGGGTGTTGATGTATTGTGGCTTAAGCTCAAATGGGTCAACACCTTCATCGTTAAGCTTGATGCAAGAAGGAAGAGAAGTCTTGATAGGATAGATCCTATCTTGGAGTGATGGCGGTTGTGCCATGTGTGAGTCGGGCTTGAGCTCGGGTGGTGAACTAGTTCTAGTTAGCCTGGATGTAAGTGGGTCTCTCGACCAAGCGGACATGCACAATTAGCAAACAAGTTCACCCAATCAATCAATAAAAAAGAAAAATAATCAAAAATCCTAATCTAGGGTAAGCCTTGACCTAGACGACTCCTAACTTTAGACTGTCCTTAGGAGGTCTACTGTCGACGTTAACCACAAGCTAATCGGCCAGGTAGGTGGCAAGACCGGTGGGAGGTTTTCCGTCAGAGACGTTCCTTAATTAAATAACCACCGTTCTTCGGGCTTTCGGCCCTCAATCCCCTGCCTAGGCACCGATTTGACAAGAGTTAATTTCGAACAATTTTCTTCCTTCGGTCAATCTCCTATTGAGTCCGAGTTAACCTAGGGCCAACGTCTAGTCAAATTTTACTTAAGGTTAGGGTTGTGAGTGTGACGGATATGATTTGTGGGCCAAGAAAGGGTGATGAAATCCCCACCTTATCTTGTTTATGGGTTATGCCCTTAAGATATTTTTGTGTACGTGTAAAGCTGTAGAAAAGTAGTCACGCAAGAAAGCAGTAAATCAGCCAAGAGTGTTTCCTAATCTATAAGCTATGCAAACGTACCTTGTCGCCAGCACTCTTCAACAGAATTAAAAAAAAATTAAAATAGATACGTGCCCTAAATGCAAGAATCTAAATTTTTTTTATTATTAACAAATGGGTTAATGTTATTAATTAGCAGTTGCAGAGTGATCACAGAGAAATTTAATCACAGCAGTAAGCAATATTTGCAATTCTGAGCAACCTGCAGAAAATTTGATGAGTAGTGAACTACTCTTGCCGCGGAAATGCGGCTATTGCCGCGGACCCGCGGCAAAAAAGTAGGCTCTGATGCTCTGCCTTCGAGGGCAGAGGCACAGAGTTGCTATGTGTCCTTGCTACTGCTTTCTTTTCCTGTTCTCTGTATCTGCAAACAGAAAGAATAAAAAAGAGTTAGATTGAGGAAATCGTGCCGTTCCTTCCCCGGCAACGGCGCCAAAATTTTGATTGAGAATTAAGAATTTATAAATAAGAAATTGAAGTGTAGAGTTCTTAGTCTCAATGCTTTCCTCTGTAGCAAGGGCCAAAGCGGGTCGTGATCCTCAGGGAAGGATGCGATGCAAGCTTTTCGGCCGATTCCTCTGTATGCTTTGAATAAAACAGAGAAAGGATTAGATTTGAAATGTACAAGAATGGAAAGATGTGGTTTTACTGATATTCTACCACAACCCATAGTGCAAGTTAAGGATATTGATCATCATATTGGAATATATGGACTCCATCCTAGGTTTTGTAGAGGATATGCAAGCAAGAAAAAGATTGTAGAATCTTACTAGCGACACTCCTAAAAAATCCAACACGTTTTCATCCTAACATCTAAGCACAACGTAAGAGAAGATTTACCTTGAAGTTACGTTGTCAAAGTTCTTAAGCATGAAATGTGAAAAATTACTTAAAGGTGTGACTTTAGATTATGAAACTAATCATCATTTAGTCTTCAAGCAATCTACTTTAAACCTAGGGTTTCTAAAAAAATGTCATCAATCCGATCAATGCTTAACTTCTCTAGGGTTGCTTTAAGAATTTCAGCAAACCACAATAGGAAATTAGTTCATCATTTTTTTTGTATCTTTTCAATTTATTTACTTTTTTTTATGTTGTTTAATAAGAAGAATTGAGAAAGAAAGAAAACAAATAAATCAGAAGATCGCAGATAAAAACTAAACCAGAGAGATCACAAAATAAAAGCAAAATTAAAAAGCAGAGAATTAAATGGGAAAAAGGTAACCTTTATTCGAAAAACGTCTCCCAAATACAAGCTCCTTCTCCTCCACAATGTACTCAAAACAAAATTACAAACTTGCAGAAATTTTAAAGAAATAGCTAAAGAAAACCCTAATCTCTCTCTGGATGCCCTCTCTGCTGCGCCTGCAGGGGTATTTATAGGTGCAGAAGGCGATAGAGTCCCGGATAAACTCTTCCACGAAAACTAGTAGATGGATAAGGCAGGATTGCCACGGAAACACGGCTTGGCCGCGTTTCCGCGGCCATAGTCTGATCTCTGGCCGCGCGCTTTCGCGCGTGGCCTCCTCTGGTCCGTCCATCTGGGCATATGCTTCTGGAAGCTGGATCCTGGCTCTTCATTTTGGATTTTTGAGATAACTTAGAAATCAAGTTACCCTAAATCCAAATCCCTTCTAAAACGAATCTCATCCTTGCACATGTATTTATCCTCATCCACCAAGCATTTAGGATTGGATAGAATTCTATCTTTTCCCTCTTTGTAGTATTTACAATATTTACATCTTGTATTTGCACTTTGACTTCTTGTAATTGTACTTTTGCACTTGGGCTTGGATCTGGGCTTTTGGGCTTCATTAAGCTTTAATTCTTTATTTAATTTAAAACTCAAGGCCTGCACACATTAAATAACAAAATATTAATAAATGTGCATTATTATATGAATAAATGTGAAAATGTGATAGTAAATATGATGATAATTATGCATTTTTCACTACCAATCACTGATGACTTGTCAAGCCGAACTCATTGAAGAAGGTTCGTGACACATCCTTCTGCAAAATCTTTTCAATATGGAAACAAGATAAGGATTAGCAGAGAATCCACAAGGAATGGTAATCTTCAGATCAAGATCTCACAGAATTCATATCCATTCTTTTAATCCCCAACTGACCTACAGAGTGAAAACTCAGGGGAACCATCACGTGACTGAAAGTAACGAAATGATCCAACGCCTCTAACGGCTAAGGATAGAGGAAAATGTTGACTCTTAAGCCCAACATAAGTCCTCGATAACTCATCATGCTGAGGGAAACAACATGACTAGCCCAACTCAAACGATAGTTGGTAAAGGCATATCAAATCCGTTGACAGCTGAGGATTTGCTAAAAATCCTGAGGGACCTGTTCCCATTTGATTCTTCTCCAAAATCACTTACCAATTCTCGTCCATGGAATGGTAGGACCACATAAGTAAATATTCATTTCCCTGGAGAAATGACAAGTCAAACCTATCATGTTAACATTAAACCTCTGATAGTAAGATTCTAACACACTCCCCGGTGGATAAAACCAACATCCCTGTGAATCTGGTCAATATCCCTAACAAATTAAACTCCACTTATCATTCTCTTCAACAGAATGATAGGTTCACTCAAAATTACTGTTATGATTAAACATCTCTAACAGTAACTAAATTCTTGTCACGTTAACAATATACCTCTGACAGGCTGTTTTACAAATCTTGTTCTGAATCCCTACGGAGTTCTTTGACATATAATCTTTCATGAGATTCATATTTCTTAACTCCCCAACGAGTCTCTAGTAGACTCTCTTCAAAGTCTACTTTCCGAATCCCCAATGGACTTTCTTGGTTGTCACGTTAAAAATATACTCTGACAATTTCTTCTAAATAAAATCCAACGGAGATATTAATTTTCCCACGGAGTTCATAATCAAATCTTATCTTTCCCAGTGGAATTATTATTTTTACTGTCACGTCCAGTCAACAACCTCTGAACAGTAGAAATCCTGAACTTGGTGGTTTCTCAATCGGTTATATCCATATTACCTCTGAACTGACAGATAACCAAGTCTCATCTTTTAGTCCAGTAGGGACTATCCTTTTGCCGTTATGTCCAGTTTGCCACCTCTGATCGACGGAGTTCTGAGTCTAGAAACTCCCAATCAGTTATGTACATATTATCTCTGAACTGACGAGTACCTAGATCCCTCTCTCTTATGGTACTCCAACTGTCATGTCCAGATTACCACCTCTAAACAGATGAGTCCATAACTTTGTTCTCCTTCCCTCTATCAAGATCAGGAGCTCTTGCAGTCATATTAACATTAAACCTCTGAATAGCAGATTGCAAATATAAGGTCCCGTAGTTGGTCATGTCCAGTCAACCACCTCTTAACCAACAGGAGTCTAGATTCAATCTATCTCTATAGTCCCTGATAGACTAGCTGCCAAGTTAATACGACTACCTCTAGCAGTAGATCTGAAGTTTAGTGTGTCTTAGTCTATCATGTTCAGCTTACTACCTCTGAATAGACGGGTTTCTAAAATCGTATTCACCTTCATTTGTCTTAGTTCAGTAAAAACTATCACAGGTTGTGGTGTCTAATTCATCATAACCTTTTCATAAATCTGATAGTCTTTAATCTGTTATGTTAATGTTTACCATCTGAACAGTAAAGACCATCAAATTCACTTTGTCCTATTTTTATCCCAATAGGGTTCGTGTCATTTCTTATTGGTGATAATCTATCAAATGACTAATGCTATCATGTTCAGTTTATCACCTCTGAATAAATTAGTTATATCGTTATTTCCTTTTTTTTTAGGGTTGTAGTACAACTTGAAAGTAAGAATTACAAACTCAGAAGATAAAACAAGTTGGAAATACAACAGAGGAATCAAATAAATTACTTTTTATTGATTCAAAAAGGGGATACATGGATTACAAGCTACGAGGGTGCTTCGTAAGACTTGATCCGTTCTTCAAGGATCGCCAGCCTATTCTTTCACTCCTCGACAACTCTGATCAATGCCTGCGATCTCAACTCGACATCATTAAAGTTCACTGTCTGGGAAAGACGAGCCTCAATTTTAGTTAAAGTTATCCTCTGAGCTATCTTCTGCTACAAGACTTCATCATTTTGAGCTCTGAGCTGCTCCAATTGAGCCATCTCCTCTAGGCGCACCGGTTCAGCCTTGAACAGAAGAAGATTGGCTCTCTTAATCATTTCCTTCGCCTTCTCAATCTTATCCTCAGCATCGAGAAGAGCACTATTAGAAGCATTTATGACATCTCCAATTTCTACTTTTCTTGTCTCCAAGGATTTTAAATCTGAAGATATTGCCTTAGCTGCTTCTTGAGCTGCAAGATGAGCTTCACGCATTTGAGCCGCAAGGCGTTCAATCTATTCATTAACTAAGGAGTCCAAATCTGAATTGCTGAGGTGATGGCACTCGCCCACGTCCCTCTCAAACCTTTCTACTAGTGGCTCCAATGCGGCAGTCTGGTCATCCCCTCCAAAGTCTTGAATGTTTTCGATATTTCGAGAGAGGACCACCTTTAAAGCAGAAAATGAGGTGGTTGAGTCCTTCAAGACCATAGCAACAGATTGCTTCAGGCTTTTATAAAAGCTATCAACCATTTCGACCATAAATTCTTTCTCGGCTTCAACTACTCCCGGTGAGTAAGGAGTACCTGAAGACAAAGCCTCCACTAACTTCACTGTCATAATGGTAGAGGAAATGACAGAAGCACTTGCTGGAGAAAGACAAGGGATCACCGGTGATCTAGGAGGAGTCTTCATTGAAACTAACACACTGGCCACGATGGAAGTAGGGCTGGTGACTACTTCACGAAGAATTGGCTTAACAACCAGTGTCAGAGACGTAGGGCTGGTAATTATCCTCAACCCAGTGGTTGCCATGGTAGGCAGCGTCAAAGAAACCACCGGCATCTCACCTACCGATGCAGTTAGGAGTGAATTGGTTCTGTAACCACCATCTCCTCAGCCTCTTTAACCCCTGAAAAACACCTAGAGGGGGGGGTGAATAGGTGTAATTGCTAATCTAACAATCTTTTTAAAAAAAAAAACTAAGATGGATGAATGATGCAACGATCTCTCAAAACAAGACTAAGAGCCGAATACCCCGTGAGAGGTTCTGAACTCCTTCCTCCCAATTCTCCTTGAATGGGTTAGAGGTGCGCAATGCAACCTTGTTGTATGAGAATTGATCGAATCAAAGAATGAATAATATGCAATGATGAAATGCACACAAGATATATCACAAGTATCACAAACTAGAGGCAATAACACAAGGAAAGAAAAACTAGATCTCAAGCAAGTAATTGAAAGCAATAGAGAGCAAGAGAAATTTAAAGCAAAATGGACACAAGGCAATCGCAAACACAAGATGTTAGTTTCGAGGTTCGAGCCACCGCTCTACTCCCCGCCTTCACCTCCGTGAAGGGTTTCCACTATCCACCGAGGACGATTACAACGGTCTACCGAAGACCCGAGCACCGAGCTCCACCAATTACAATGACCTCTACCGAAGAGGTGTCTCCAAAAGAACAAGAAGAGGAACAAGTAACCAAAGTGATCACAACAAGATCACTTAAACTCTTTACAATCTCTCACTCTTTTACAACTTCCTTATAGAATGAGTAAGGGATTTTTGGCTCTAAGAAGTGTAGTGAGAAAACACTCAGTTATAGGATGATTTTTGCTAGAGAACACAACTGAAAACAAGCTCAAGAAAGAGTTGGAGATGAAGAGCTTAAACACTTTTCTTTTCTTTTTGAAAACTATGAAAACTTGACGATTTTTCTTGGTCTTTTATAAGAGACTCTTCTCCTCTATTTATAGGAAGAGAAATAAGTTAAAAACAATTTATTTTAATCTTATTTGACCTGAAAAAGTTCTCCAAAACCTCAGAAAAAGCCTGCTAAAATAGATCAATAAAACAGATTTCAGAATTGCACAAAAGAGGAAAGAGCCGTTGGGCTTTTGCAGGCCTGGCGGTCGACCGGGCTGGTCGGCCGCCAGCTCTGCTGGCAAAGAGCCGTTGGGCTCAGGTCGACCGGTCCGGTCGACCGTCCTCTAAGAGAAAATACAGTTTTCTTCGGGCGGTCGACCAGGCCGGTCGACCCAGAAAACCCGAGAGCAACTGCTTTCAGTCGGTCGACCCGAGCGGTCGGCCGACAGACGTGCACAAACGTGCACGTCCTGATACTGGCGCCGGTCGACCGAGCCGGTCGGCCGGTCAAGCCTGAAACAGAAAAACAGCAGCAGCAGGACTTGGAATTTTTTGTTTTAAAATATTTTAAAGTAAAGAGTATCTAAGTATCATGATGAAAAGAGTATACATGATTTAAAAAAAGATTTATGTCTTTGTAAAACTTGGAGTCATGTATATTTGTCAAGTCATGAGAAAAACTTAGAAACAAAAACTTTAACTTGAAAACTTGTATTATGTGTGTGTGTATCCTAGAGCCAATTTCCAAAACTCAAACTTTAACAACCTATTTCTTACATTGGTTCTAAGTACTACAAGTGCTTCAGAGGGCTTTCCACCATATGATCTTCATAACTTGATTCTTGAGCCCAATTTGAGTTGACTTGAGTCCAAAATACTCTCCTTTAGGGAAGAACCCTTCTAGTTGAGTTAGAACCCAGAAACACACTTAAACAACAAACATTATTAGTACAAATAACTAATATATTTTGTAATCATCAAAACACATTAGACACGGGTGATTGTAACCTTGGGCCAACAATCTCCCCCTTTTTGATGATGACAAAACATATACGTTATTTAAACAAAAATGGAAGAAGAGCTTGGAAAGCTCCCCCTCAAATAATGCTATGTATCAAGAATGTCAATGAAGAGCTAAATACATAAGGCATTGAAAACACATAGTTTTGTTAAAAACTCAAATGCATCTCAAATACATCAAAATACACAATAAACAAGCAAAACAACAAACACACTTATACTTTTTCTCCCCTTTTTGTCATACATCAAAAAGGGTTAAACAAAACAAACAAAAACAAAAGAAATTTTTCTTTAAGAATCCATAATGCAAACATTCAACTCACCACAAATAAAGGAAAATCTAGCATAATCCAATGGTTTAGTAAAAATATCGGCAAGTTGAAAATCGGTAGAAACATAATCAATATCAATATCACCTTTCTCATAATGATCTCTAAGAAAGTGATACCTAATGTCAATGTGTTTGGTTTTACTATGTTGATTTGCATTCTTTGTCATATGAATTGTACTAGTATTATCACAAAATATTTTAATATGATCAAAATGCAAATCATAGTCAAGGAGAGTATGTTTCATCCAAAGAACTTGTGCACAACAAGCTCCGGCTGCAACATACTCTGCCTCGGAGGTTGAAAGGGCTACCGAATTTTGCTTTTTGGAAGACCAAGATACAAGACAATTACCTAGGAATTGACATGTTCCACTTGTGCTCTTCCTATCTACCCTACAACCCGCATAGTCGGCATCCGAAAAACTCTTCATTTCAAACCACAAACCCATTTCAATTGTGCCATTAAGGTATTTAATAATGCGTTTTACCGCTACTAAATGAGACTCCTTAGGACATGATTAAAAACGAGCACAAAGACATAAACAAAACATAATATCCGGCCTACTAGCCGTCAAATACAATAAACTACCTATCATGTTACGATAAAGCTTAATGTCTACAGTTTTACCTTATTCATCCTTGTCAAGCTTGATAGTTGTTGCCATAGGAGTTTTGCTCACTCTAGCGCCTTCAAGTCCGAATCTCTTGATGAGTTCCTTTGTGTACTTGGCTGGATTGATGAAGATCCCATCATTCCTTTGCTTGATTTGGAGTCCAAGGAAATAGTTGAGTTCCCCCATCATAGACATTTCAAATTCATCCTTCATGCATGATTCAAAAGCTTGGCAAAGAGATTCATTAGTACAACCAAAAATAATATCATCTACATAAATTTGCACAATAAGAATATCATTTTCCACATGTTTTGTAAACAAAGTTGTGTCAATTTACCTTTCTTAAAACCATTTGAAATTAAAAATGAGGAAAGTCTTTCATACCAAGCCCTAGGGGCTTGTTTTAAACCATAAAGAGCTTTATCTAATTTAAACACAAAATCCGGATGTGTAGGATCAACAAACCGGGGGGTTGTTCAACATACACTTCCTCTTCAATAAAACCATTTAGAAAAGCACTTTTAACATCCATTTGAAATAATTTAAAATCTTTGTATGAGGCAAATGCTAGTGTCATCCGTATGGCTTCAAGCCGTGCTACGGGTGCAAAGGTTTCTTCAAAATCGATTCCTTCGATTTGAGTGTAACCTTGGGCAACTAACCTAGCTTTATTCCTAACAACGTTACCCGATTCATCCAACTTGTTCTTAAAGATCCACTTAGTACCAATTGTTGGTCTATCGTGGGGCCTAGGAACAAGGTGCTAAACTTGGTTGCGTTCAAATTGATTGAGTTCCTCTTGCATGGCTAGCAACCAATATGAATCGGCCTCGGCTTCGAGGATGTTCTTGGGTTCAACATGAGAAATAAATGCATAATGACCACAAAATCATGAAGTTTAGAGCGAGTGATTACCCCTTTTGATACTTCACCTATGACGAGGTCCTTGGGATGATGAGGATTGTATCTCCAATCCTTTGGAAGTTGTTGAGTAGGCTCCACATCAATTGATTGAATTTCATGTCCTTGAGCCTCTTCTACTTTAGCTTTACTTCCTTCATCATCCTTTGGCTTGTCTCCCATAGTAGGTGTATCCTCCAAGGTCACTTTCTCCAAGCCTTCATCCAAAGCATCTATTTCTACAACATTCTTAACAAACAAGTTAGATTCTTCAAACTTAACATGTATAGATTCCTCAATAGTCAAAGTAGCATCAAATTTTCCTAAATTATCTTTTGTATTTAAAACAAAATATTTGCATCCAAAAACCTTGAAATATGAAACATTTGGTTTTCTAGAAAAGTACATTTCAAAAGAAGTCTTTGAAGTATTTTTACACAAGAAAACACGATTTGATATATATCATGATGTATTAATGGCCTCGGCCCACAAATAATGTGGTAGACCATATTCACTTAGCATTGTCCTAGCCATCTCTTATAAAGTTCTATTTTTCCGTTCAACTACTCCATTTTGTTGTGGAGTTCTAGGACAAGAAAGTTCATGCTTAATTCCATGTTCTTCACAAAAAGTGGTAAAGGGTAGGTTAATGAACTCACC
The DNA here is from genome assembly GCA_038442645.1 of Agave tequilana. Classification (NCBI taxonomy): domain Eukaryota; kingdom Viridiplantae; phylum Streptophyta; class Magnoliopsida; order Asparagales; family Asparagaceae; genus Agave; species Agave tequilana. The sequence continues at coordinate 63,614 of JAVJIF010009182.1, read as the reverse complement.
TCCTCTATCACTTCTTATTCTTAAAATTGAAGACTCTTTTTCCTTTTCAACTCTTTTCTTAAAGGCTTGAAAATGTGAAAAGGCTTGATTTTTGTGTTCAAGAAAGAAAACCCAAGTAAACCGTGAAAAGTCATCAACCAAAACAAATGCAAATCTATTCCCACTTAGACTTTTGGTTTGAGTAGGACCAAATAAATCCATATGGATTAACTCCAAAGGACGTGATGTCATGATATCCTTAATTGACTTGAAAGAAGACTTAGTTTGTTTCCCAAATTGACATGCGTCACAAACTCGGTCCTTTTCAAAATTCAAACAAGGAATACCTTTCACTATTTCCTTTGTATTTAATCTAGATATATGGTCAAAAGAAATATGGCCTAATCTTCTATGCCACAACCAAGAGTCATCATCGAGGGCTTTTAAACAAGTAATATTACAAGACATATTAGACATATCTATTATATAAACATTACTTTCACGAAAACCGAAAAACACACAAGTATTAGAAATTCTATCAATTACTTTACAAACTACATTATCAAAAACTACATCAAAACCTTTGTCACAAAGTTGACTAACACTCAAGAGGTTATGCTTGAGGCCATCAACTAAAACTACATTCTCAATTAAAGGGGATGTGCCGAGTTTTACATTACCAATACCGATGATTTTACCCTTGGCATCATCTCCTAAGGTGACGGTGCCACCTTCATGGTATCTTGATAGGGTTGCAAAGTTGTTGATGTCCCAAGTCATGTGCCTTGAGCAACCACTATCAAGATACCACAATCCTCTACGTCGTTGGGCCTTGGAAGATACCTACATCATTTAACAAAATTGTTGACTTTGGTACCCAAATTTTCTTGGGTCCTTGAAAGTTAGTGCTTCGAACCCAAACATTATGACAAGATGCACTTAGTCTATCATAGCAAAAATTAGCTAAGTGCCCTTTCCGCCCACAATGTGAACATGAGAACACTCTTCCATACATGAATGCATGATGTGTGTGTGAAGTGTGAGCATGTTTTGGGGGTTTGCCACGATGTAAAGGTTGTGTGGTATGAACATGAGCATGAGCATGGTAAACATTTTTCTTAGGGGCTTGTTTCTTAGGAAACATGGCCTCTATCTTCTTCTTATTAAACTCACAATTTTTCAAAACAATTCCTAATGAGTCTATTCTTCCTTTAAGCATGGTAATCTCATTAGAATCAATTAGTGGGGACTTGCTTTTACAAGAAATCTTATATTTGTCAAAATCTTTTTGGGTGGAAACAAGAGTGGAAAGTAATTCATCTTTTCTTTAGAAAGAGTAAAAACTTGATGATTAAGAGATTCATTTTCCTTTTTCATTTTTAAATACTTTTTCTTAAGAAAATCATAGTTATGTGATAGTTCTACAAATGCTTCTCCTAATTCATCCATGGAAAGTTCATCATTAAGAGAAGTGGAAGGGGTTACCTTGCTTGTGCTTTCATTGGCCATGAAGCACATGTTGGCGGTATCAATCTCCTCCTCGGATTCGCTCTCGGAATCCCATGTAGCCTTCATTGCTTTCTTCTTGTAGGGCTTCTTTGAGGTGGAGGGCTTTACTTTATCCGGGCACTCCGCAACAATGTGTCCCGGTCTTTGGCAATTGAAGCAAATAATCTTTCTTTCTTCTTTGCCTCCTTGCCATCTCCTTCTTCCTTGGAATTTAGCCTTGTTATACATCTTCCGGACGTTCTTCATAAGAAGTGAGAGCTCTTCGTCATCTTCTTCTTCATCGTCTTCGTCGGAGTGTGTGGATTGACTTTTGAAGGCTATTGTTTTCTTCTTGGAAGGAACCATGTCCTCCCTAGCTTTTCTCTCCATCTCATGGGTTTTGAGGTTCCCAATGAGACCAATTAGCTCCATCTCCTCCTTGTCATTGAGTTCCTTCAAGGTGGTTGCTTTTACTTCCCATGAAGGAGGAAGAGCCCGGATGATCTTTCTAACTCTTTGATCGTTATCGATAGCATCACCTAGAGAAGAAAGTTCATTAGTGATCTTTGTAAATCTTGTAACCATATCATCTATGGTTTCATTTTCTTGCATGAAAAGTTCTCATATTGGGACCGAAGAAGGTCTATTTTAGCCCTCTTCACTTGTGAGGTCCCTTCATGTGTAACTAGTAAATGTGTCCAAATTTCATATGCGGACTTGCAATGAATAACTCTAGCTATGTCATCATCATTAAGGGCTTGAAGTAGTGCATAATGAGCCCTAGCATTGGCATCAAACTCCTTAGTCTCAATTTCGGACCAAGTGGATTCATCACCGGGGGGTGCACTAAAGGGTTTGGTCACGGCCTTTGCAACTCGACTACCTAGAGATTGCAAGAAAACGGTCATCTTAACTTTCCATATGGGAAAGTTAAGTCCATCAAACTTACGAGGGGTCTTAATTCCATCGGCCATTTTTACTAAGTGAGAGTGTATGAAGAATGAATGAAGTGATTAGCAAAATTAGGATCTCTCTAAGGTTGTTAAGCCAAGAGCCTAGAGTCCAAGCTCTGATACCAATTGAAAAACACCTAGAGAGGGGGTGAATAGGTGTAATTGCTAATCTAACAATTTTTTTAAAAAAAACTAAGATGGATGAATGATGCAACGATCTCTCAAACAAGACTAAGAGCCGAATACCCCGTGAGAGGTTCTGAACTCCTTCCTCCCAATTCCCCTTGAATGGGTTAAAGGTGCGTAATGCAACCTTGTTGTATGAGAATTGATCGAATCAAAGAATGAATAATATGCAATGATGAAATGCACACAAGATATATCACAAGTATCACAACTAGAGGCAATAACACAAGGAAAGAAAAACTAGATCTCAAGCAAGTAATTGAAAGCAATAGAGAGCAAGAGAAATTTAAAGCAAAATGGACACAAGGCAATCGCAAACACAAGATGTTAGTTTCGAGGTTCGAGCCACCGCTCTACTCCCCGCCTTCACCTCCGTGAAGGGTTTCCACTATCCACCGAGGACGATTACAACGGTCTACCGAAGACCCGAGCACCGAGCTCCACCAATTACAATGACCTCTACCGAAGAGGTGTCTCCACAAGAACAAGAAGAGGAACAAGTAACCAAAGTGATCACAACAAGATCACTTAAACTCTTTACAATCTCTCACTCTTTTACAACTTCCTTATAGAATGAGTAAGGATTTTTGGCTCTAAGAAGTGTAGTGAGAAAACACTCAGTTGTAGGATGATTTTTGCTAGAGAACACAACTGAAAACAAGCTCAAGAAAGAGTTGGAGATGAAGAGCTTAAACACTTTTCTTTTCTTTTTGAAAACTATGAAAACTTGAGGATTTTTCTTGGTCTTTTGTAAGAGACTCTTCTCCTCTATTTATAGGGAGAGAAATAGGTTAAAAACAATTTATTTTAATCTTATTTGACCTGAAAAAGTTCTCCAAAACCTCAGAAAAAGCCTGCTAAAACAGATCAATAAAACAGATTTCAGAATTGCACAAAAGAGGAAAGAGCCGTTGGGCTTTTGCAGGCCTGGCGGTCGACTGGGCCGGTCGGCCGCCAGCTCTGCTGGCAAAGAGCCGTTGGGCTCGGGTCGACCGGTCCGGTCGACCGTCCTCTAAGAGAAAATACAGTTTTCTTCGGGCGGTCGACCGGGCCGGTCGACCCAGAAAACCCGAGAGCAACTGCTTTCAGTCGGTCGACCCGAGCGGTCGGCCGACAGACGTGCACAAACGTGCACGTCCTGATACTGGCGCCGGTCGACTGGGCCGGTCGGCCGGTCAAGCCTGAAACAGAAAAACAGCAGCAGCAGGACTTGGAATTTTTTGTCTTAAATATTTTGAAGTAAAGAGTATCTAAGTATCATGATGAAAAAGTATACATGATTTAAAAAAAAGATATATGTCTTTGTAAAACTTGGAGTCATGTATATTTGTCAAGTCATGAGAAAAACTTAGAAACAAAAACTTTAACTTGAAAACTTGTATTAAAAATGTGTGTGTGTATCCTAGAGCCAATTTCCAAAACTCAAACTTTAACAACCTATTTCTTACATTGGTTCTAAGTACTACATGTGCTTCAAGAGGGCTTTCCACCATATGATCTTCATAACTTGATTCTTGAGCCCAATTTGAGTTGACTTGAGTCTAAAATATTCTCCTTTAGGGAAGAACCCTTCTAGTTGAGTTAGAACCCTGAAACACACTTAAACAACAAACATTATTAGTACAAATAACTAATATGTTTTGTAATCATCAAAACACATTAAACACGGGTGATTGTAACCTTGGGCCAACAACCCCACCGGCAGGCTCAGGCTGATAAGAGTAAGAGGGCAGGTCGTGATACAAGACATCCAACTCGGCAACGTCCGTTGCGGCTGAAGTACTTGCCTCACCCCTGATTCCCTCAGGAAGATCAGCTGGTCCCCTTGAAGTCGAAGCACTTAACGGTGGAACACCTCGGAAAAGACTTTGTTGAAATAAGGAATAATGAATATCAGGAGAGAATTGCTTACAAGAGATCAAAGTATTACCAAGAGGTGATACCGCCTCAACTGCCTCAGTAATAATCTCTCTCTAGACTTCCTCGACGGCAACGCTAATTCCGATGGGCTCCATAGAAAAGACTTTGGCAGATACAGGAGGGATGTCTGGCTCACCTTCACTCACCGAAGCCTCTGTCATCCATCCTATAGAGCTTGAGGCCATTGCACTCTCTTTCGAGGTCCCAGCACCCGAAGGACCGACATCAACCGCGTCACCTCCAGAATCTTCTGAGACGATGAAGTAGCTAGCCTCCTCACCTTCCTTATAAGTAAACAGAGGATCATAATAGTCCCCCTGTTCTCCTGCAGCCTCGACTCCTAGTTCTCTTAAGGCCTCGGTGCCTGAATCATAGGATAAATAAATGCGCTGTACGAAATATATAAGTACATAAAACAAATGAATGAAACTGGTCTTACCCGGGCTGGGAACAACTTTATCAGCTGTCTGCCTTTGCGCTGATAGTTTAATAACTAACAGAGCAGGAGGAGGAGGCAGTACAGCTGATTCACCCTCTGCAATAACGGTGGGAGTGTAGCGACGAGGCTTCTTCATCACCCTCTCCCCACGGGATCCACCTTGCCGCTTTCATTTGAAGTGGACGTCGAATCTTCTTCCTCCACCTCTTCCACCTCCACGTCTTCCATATGGGCTGTGCCTAGCCCACCAGGAGCATCTGGTGGAACCTCAATGCCTGTGACTCCTTCAAAGTAGGGACTTTCCGCGTCTGAAGCTTCACTATCGGTAGTGGCGACGAACTCCGGGAGGCCTGGCAATTGGACCCTTTTGTCCTCACCCTTCTAGGTGACTTTTCGCTTCAGCCGCTGAGAGTAACTTCATGCCAAAAGAGTTAACAGAAAATCTGATTGGCGTGGAGCATGAAGTTCTATACCACTGACAGAACCCCAAAGTCGTCAGTAGGTATGGGGTCCTCAATGGCATGCACAGTCGTGCCTCAGTACAGCCAGGGATGAAGAACCGCCAGGCGTGAGCACCATTAATGATACTCCCCATAAAAGCCAAGCTGGTGTTCGGATTACCAACATAGAGTTGGTCATACCCGAACTGACGAGCAAATCGACTCGGGACATAAGGCTCCAAATAGCAGGTATCCCCGCTCCTATACTCCAAATGAGATGGCCGGATGCTAACCAGCCATTCAAAGATCCCCTGACTCAGCGACGTCTTCCCGTCTCCCACATCCTTGAATTCTTTGCCATATCCCGCATCGCGAATATAGGGGAAGCACCGGAAGAGACTATAGACGTCGAACCGACACAGTAGCTTGCGGACCGCGGCCACATAGGTCTGTAACCATGAAGATCCCTCAAATCGGTGGAGAAGCACCATTCGAACACCTTCTGGAGGCTCTTCACCAGCTTGAATAATAGCTTTGTAGTGAAGAGCGAACCATGCCATCAAATAGGTGTATGGCAAGCCGATCTTGGGGTTTGGTCCGTCACGGGGCAAGATAGTGCCCTTCCCACTTTTTATCGTTGGTGGCCTGCAGAAAGCCTCTGTCAATGCACAAAGGCCCTGCTGAATACAACACACCATTGTCGGGAGAAGTCCAAGGGAGCGACGTGGACTAGACGAATGGACCGGCAATAAGACAGTCGAAAGGATGACTGAAAGTACACCTAGAGGGGGTGAATAGGTGTAAGGCTAATCCAAGACAAATAATAAGGAATTTAAAAACTAAATGTAACACACTTAGTATAATCAAATAGTGTAGCTGAATTCTCAGTAAAGGGCTCTGGACTATCTCCTCTAAATTCCTCTAAATAAGAGTTGAGGTGCTATATGAAGCTCTCTTGGCTAAACACAAGTATGGGCACACAATCAAACTAAACACGTATATGATATGAACAATATGAACAATGCACATTGTAAGAGAGAGAGTTAAAGAAAGTGGATCAATCGCAAACATTTAGATATATTTCGAGGTTCGAGCACCTAGCTCTACGTCCCCGCCTTCACACAGAAGGATTTCCACTAACTCGTCCACACAGGACTTCCAACACAGGGAACCTCCACTGAGAATTTGGGTAAATACAATTTGAGAGTACACAACTCCTCTCTCAACAAATACAACCTCTACACTTAGAGGCAAGGCACTAAGCCAACACAATATCAACCTCACAAATGAGGGATAAGTACAAAGCTAACACCAACAACAATCACCTCACACTTGAGGGATTCCAACTCAATCTCCACATCTCACTAGAGGGATACAAATACCACTTTTACAATCACCTCTCACTAGAGGGATATCAACACAATCACCTCTCACTAGAGGGATATCACAATGAATGAAAGGTAATAACACTTGGTGGTTTCTCTCAACCACAAACCAATTCTTTCTCACAAAACAAGATCCTAATAGATAGGATAGATAGATAAGCTCAAGTGTGAGAAAATAAAGTGTTTTGAACAAAGACAATCACTTGAGAAAATCTCCAAATAGATATAGAATTTTAGATCAAAAACCAATTCCCCATAGACTCTATTTTCTTTGAAATTCTAACACTTTAAAAACAAATAAAAATTAAAACTTTTGAACCCAAAACTTTTGCTGAAAAACACTTAAGGGATGTGAAAATTTTCTCTCTTAAAATCTTAATCAAATCAATAAAGGATATGGGGTATTTATAGCCCCCAATGAAATCTGCCCGTTGGCAACTGGAAAGGGCAGAATTGCCCTTCCGGTCGACCGCCCGGCGACTAGCCCAACGGTCAGATCTTTGACCGTTGTGCCTCCAGTCGACCACCCGGTCGACGAAATTGGATACAGAGAGCAGCAGCTCTCTGCCGGTCGACCGGCCCGGTCGACCAAGGCCATTTCCAAAGAGCAGAGCTCTCTGGATAGTCAACCGGCCCACCAGCCCTGGCTGCGTGCACATTCTGTGCACGTCGGTTGACCAGACCGGTCGACCGACTTCTGCCTCGGTCGACCGGCCCGGTCGACCGGCAGACAGCCTGGTCCAACTAATTAGGGATTTAAAACTTGTCTTTTTGGCTACTAAAAAATCCCATAAAATACACATAAATTCCACAAAAATCAGTTCATATCATATCTTTGAAATACAAATATGTGTGACAAAAATTCAACACATATTTCAAACAATTTGAACCATTTTTGTGAGATGGAAAATTTGCCTTAAACCAAATCCATATTTTTCAAAACTTAGATTTTTGAAATGGAAATCCGATTTTTCCAAAACACATGTAAATACAAAAATATGATATTTAAACAACTTTTGAGCATATTGTATATGGATAGAATCCAATATACATAAAAGATATTATATCTATGTTTTTGACATTAAATCCAAAAATAAGTTTTGTTTAAATACAAAACTCCAAACACATTAATAGGCTTATCAAAATAAGTTTTTCTAAATAAATGAAGCATAGATGTATATAGATCAAATCTAATATACATTAATCTATGTAAACTTGTTTTGATTCTATCTATTCATGAAAACCAAGATCGGTTAAACTAAAAATTAGAGCATGAAACTTTAAACTTGTGTGTGTATTATGAACTTGAGCATATCACACTATCTAATCTTTACAATGAGATCTAAACAAACTAAACACAAACCAAGGTCTTCTTGGCTCCAAGCCGACTCGATCCAAACGCGATCCACCGAGCTTGACTCCAACCTAGTGCTAGAGGTGAACTTGACGCTCGAGCTCTTGATCACTATGTGAAAGCTCTAAAACACCTTCGTTGAAGCTAATCACCTACTAATATCTTGGTTAAATATCTGAAACTAAATATCACAAGATTATTTGTAAACTATAACTAAATGAGTTAATCATCATCAAAACTAGAGTGAAGGGCCTCTGGGCCAACAATCTCCCCCTTTTTAATGATGACAAAACTCATGGAGTTAATATGCATGGATTAAAGTTAAGCTTCATAGAAGCTCCCCCTTAACTCGTGCATAGCAATAAACAATAAGGATATGTCATGAATGCTCAACATAGATATGCATAAACATGCATAAAACAAGGAAATGAAAGAAACATGATCTTTTATACCAATGAAATAAACATGCTCTTGATATCAATTTTAAAATAAACATGTTCTTAAAAAAAAATGTTGCTCTTAATACCAACAAAAGCTCTTGATACCAACAAAATAATAAAAGAACAAAAGCTCTTGATACCAACAAAACAATAAGTGATGCTCTTGATACCAATACCAACAGAAGATGCTTTTGATATCAATGGTAAAAGATAACAAATTTAAATACATATGCATATAAAACTCTAAAATATCTCTCCCCTTTTTGTCAGTTCATCAACAAAGGAGTGCAAACTAAAAAAATATTTTTCTTCCTTTTTACATAAATCAAAACAATAAAGGTATATATGCTATATACATTCATGAAGAGGAGAGACGTGAAGTTAACTCCCCCTACATACATGCATTTATATGGAAAGAGATGACTAAACCCTAACCACATAAAGCATAATATGCAATGTATAAAAAGGAGATGTGAAGCTCCTACTACACACGTATACTATATACCAAAGAAAGGTCAATGACTTTAATATGACATACACTCAACATGAATATATATATAGAGAAGATGTTAAGCTTCTCTTACATATAAGTAATAAATATCAAAATGATACCAATTGAAAAATATATCAATTTAGTACAAAGGTATACATCGAAACATCATGATACCAATTTATGATACCAATTGAAAATACACAAAACATTTTGAAGAAACCAACAAACATTTTGATACCAATTGAAAGATATAAATATATAGGAAATCTTGATACCAATTAAAAAAATATAAACTAATCTTTTTGGTTAAACACTAAAATCATTTTACAATAGAGATACCAAATAGAGAATACTATCAATTTAAGTTCTTGATACCAATATTGAAAATGAAACATATACCAATGGGAAATAATTTTCATTAGGAGCATAGGAAACCAAATGAAAACTAAGATATCAATTTTTCAACATAAAGAGTGGGAGTAAGATACACATTGTAAACAAAACCGATTGAAAGGTAAAACATGAATTTTCTCCCCCTTTATGAAATACTAATGAAAACGATGCATAAACTTGTATAAGATACCAATTGAAACATAATTGTCATTAAGGACTAAATCAAGCTTAGCATAATAAAATTTGTGCTTAAAGATATAGAGATATAGTAAGCACAATCAAAACACATATATATGTATGAAAAGTAAATACCAATCGAAATTGATACTATTTGAATTTAAAGCATACATATATAGAAAATATGAGTGCACAAAATAAATATCAATTGAAATACCAATTGAAAACTCAATGAAAATCAAGTGTATAACTCATACTACCTCCCTTTTATGCACATGTTTAAATAGATTTTTAATTAAGCATACAAGGCATGATTGCCCATCTAATCACCCTTTGATGGGTAGGGGTTTTCAAAAATAAGTTTAAAAATAATTATAACACGTTTGAAAACTCTACCACATGAAAAATAACACAACAGTTTTATGAAAAACTTGAAAACTAGTACGAAATCCTTCAAGTAGGAATAAAACAAGAATATATTTCATGAAAAAACATGTAAGTCACACGATTATTAGCACATATCATACTCATAAAAATAAAGTCATGAGAAAACATCAAATAATGTGAGTGTACAAGTTTTATGCGAAAGACATAGTCATAAAAATAGGCAATTATCATATTATTATTATGTAATTATCATATTACGGGAATAGCAATGGCAGGATAGATTCAGGAGTTACAAGAGTCACAGGAGTACATAAGTATTAGAAATACAGGTCACTGTTGTCCCAAAGGCTCATCACTCTAGTTTTGATGATGATTAACTTATGTAAGTACTAATGATCTTGTGTGTATATAGTTTCAGATATTTGATCAAGATCTTAGTCAGTGTTTAGCTTCATCAAAAGATTCGAGATCAAGTTTTGAAGCTAGCACATGTTGATTCAAGAGCTCATGCTTCAAGATCGCATTAATTACTTAAGGTGAAGTCTAGCACTTTGGATCAAGGTTGGACCAAGTCAAGTAGAAGAAGAAGATTTTCAAGAGAAGATTTTGTGAAGACTTGAGTCATGTTTGGAAGTGTTGAGATTTTATTTTTAGATAAAATGTAAAGGATAGATTAGTTGTGGATTGTTCAAGCTCATATACATATATACAAAATTTATATGTGTTTTCATAAAATAGTTGTAGTTTTAAAAAATACCGTTTTGGTTTTGAGCTTCAAAGTATACATCCTTATGTTTCATGATTAGATTTCATCAAAACAAGTTTATATGATTTATATGTGTTTTGGATTTCATCCATGCACATTGTTAGTTCAAATATTTAGAAAAACTTATTTGATGTTTCTATATCATGTGTTTGAGTTTTGTATTTATCAAAACTTATTTTAGAGCTTATTGTCAAAAACATAGATATTTCATCTTATATGCGTATTGGATCATATCCATACACACTAAGCTATAAAAGTGTTTAAAATATCTTGTTATTGTATTTGAAGAAGTTTTGGAAAAATTCTTTTTCAAGTTGAAGATTATTTTTGAAAAATACGGATTTTTACTTAAGGCTAAATTTTTATGTCACAAAAATGGTTCAAAAAGTTTGTAATATGTGTTAATTTTTTTTATCATGCATATTTGTACTTCAAAATCATTTTAATCAACTTATTTTTGTAGATTTTATGTGACTTAATGGGATTTTATAGGAGTTTATAAGACCAAGATTTAATCTCCAAAATTCCTGACTGGCCTTCTGGCGGTCGACCGACCGGTCGACTATGCTGGAAGTCGGTCAACTAGGCGGTCGACCGATGAGTACAAAAACATGCACGGGCCTTGGCTTTAGGGCCGGTCGACTGGCTGGTCGATCGATCCAGACAGTTCACTCTCTGGATCTGGCCCCGGTCGACCGGGCGGTCGACCGGCCAGAGAGCTTTGCTCTCTGGATCTTACCTCGGTGGACCGACAAATCATGACCAGGGTGCGGTCGACCGGGCAGTCGACCGGCATCCCCAACGGTCATAAATATGACTATTGTCTGGCCTAGAGATTTGACCCCAACAACTATATTTCTGAACTCTATTTAAGAGGGTTGTTTTGGCTGGTTTTGCACAAGATTTGAAGAGGTTTTTTGAGCCAGTTTTTTCTACCTTTCTTAGAGGTTTTCCAACAAGTTTTAGAGCTTAAATTCTATATCTATAAGAGTGTTTACAAGAGTGATTCTCTTGTGTTTTCTAAAAAGATTTCTTGAGTTTTTCCTTCACAAATCTATCCTAGTTTTTCTCACAAAAGCTTGAGTTTTCCATTATCATATCTATCCTATAGGAGCTTTGTTGTGAGAGCGTTTGTAGTGATCAAAGTGTAGAGATCACTAAGTATTCATCTTTGTATTTGAGGAGGCAAACTTACAGGTTCGTGTTGTGATGAGTTTTTGTGGGAGCTCGGTGTAGAGGTGCGGCCTCGGCAAGTGTGTTGTTCTTGCTGAAACAAGTGAGGGACTTACGGGTCCAAGAGTTCTAATGTGAATTTGTTGTAGGTGTTGCAGGACAGAGTGATCTTGCGGGATCGATTCTAGTGGAAATCCTTCATAGTGTTGAAGGCGGGGGCGTAGAGCAAGGTTGCTCGAACCTCGAAACAATTCTCTCGTGTTTGTGATTGCTCATCTCTCTCTCACTTGTGTTTATATATCTTGCATGCTTATATTATTTTATCTCTTTATGTGCTTGATATATTTTGTGCTCAATTGATATATGCTTTGGATTGTTTGCTCACACTTGTATTCAACCAAAAAAGCCATAGTGGCACTCAACTCTTAATCTAGAGGAATCTAAAGGAGATAGTCCAGAGCCCTTCACTAGAAATTCAGCTAACTCTTGTATTATACTTTGTGTGTTAGCTTAATTGCTTTAGTTTGCATGAATAGTTTTCAATTCTATATCGTTTGCATTAGATTAGCTTGTACACCTATTCACCCCCCTCTAGATGTATTTCAATTGCTATCGGAACTTGGTGCTCTTGATTTGAGTCTAACAACCTTGAGTTAAAGATCCTCTTTTAGCTAACCACTATATTTGAACACACACATATGGATTTCATGACTCCTCCTATGCTTGACATTCTTAACATCCAAACTTGAAAAGTTAAGATGTCCATGTACCTAAAAGCCCTAGGAATTCATGTTTATTTTGCCACCATTAAAGATTCTTACTTTTTTGGCAAAAACCTTGAGGCTAATGCAAAAGCTCTTCATGCTTTAAAGAGTACCCTAAATGATGAATATTTATCTAGGTTGCTAATTTTGATTCGACTTTTGTAGTATGGAACACACCTGTCTCTCTTAGTAAATAAGAGCAATACTACATGGAGTGACTCGAATGATTTAAGTAATGCTTCCAATATATGCTACATGGTCTAAGGGGATAACCCCCTTGAGGTAAACTCTGAATCTAACCTAGAAAAAGATACTGACATGTCTTATTATGAGCTTGCATCTTTTTTGTCAAAAACTTCTTAAAAATATGATTTATTAAAAATTAAAAATGATAAATTAAAGAAGAAAAACACTTCTTTGTTAACATAAAATGATTCTTTTAAAAATAAATTTGAATGTATTTCAAAAGAAAATGAATTTTAAAATAGGAGAATATTTTCTTATCTTTAAAATTAAATTACATTTGTAAAGAAACAATTCTTTGAAAAATAAAGTTATTTTGGTGGAAAAAGAAAAAGAGATTGTTTTAGAAGAAAACAACTCTTTGAAAAGGAAAATTATTTTAAAAGGAAAAGAAAATATTTTCAAAAAGAAAAAGATTGTTGATTTTCATGCTCATGTCTCTTCTTTCAAAATTAATAATGATATTTGCATTATGAAGAAGAACATTGATTGTTTGGCTTCCACTTTGAGCCAATGTGCATTTAATCACTCTAAATTGGAATCCATATTTCGTAAGAAATAAATTTCACATGTTCATGCACAAACCCCACGAATATACAAACCATGTTCACACTCACATCACTCATATGCATGCTAAAGTGTACACATGTACACATTGTGGCCGCAAAGGCCATCTTGCAAGATTTTATTTTGATAGATTAAATTTTATAAATTTTGCAAATAATAATGTTTGGGTTCCATTTGTTTATAACCCCCGTGGACCCAAAAAGAAATGGGAACCAAAATCCCCACCTCTTGTATTTGATGTAGCTGTGGGCTCTCACATGACGTGAGAGGTATTGGTGCCTTGATGGTGGATACGTTTGAGCTTGATGGACAATACATTGGATGCATCACCTTCAAGGATGTGTGGTGGAGAGAACCACCATGGTTTGGAGACCTAGCGATTGGTTCATTGATTTTTGGTAACTATCTCTAATTCCTAGCTAGTTTAGCTTATATGCTTTTGCAATTGATGATTTTTTTAGCATATTTTGGTTTCAATGCTCATTATGTAAAATGCAGTGTTATTAGACAAGTGATATATATAGATAGTCTTTGAGATACACTCATATTCATATGGATTCACATTTTGTATTCTCATTATTGTTTAACTACTATGTACATACTAGTTCTAAAACACGTGTATTTGACCAAATGATCATGATTGCTTTGTACTTCATGTGGTGATTACTTATTTAGATGTAGTTTTCGATAAAACTTGTGTTTATACTTGTACAAGTAGTGAGCTACACTTGATTATTATATGTTTGTGCTTCATTGCTCATTTGTAATCATTACATGTATATGTATAAGCTAGTTTTGATAATTCTTTCGTTTACACTCGTTTTTCTTATTTTGTATATGTTTAGCTTCATGTATATGTTGTTTTTGTCTAAAACTTATAGATATACATGTATATTCTAGAGCCACTTGCCTTAATGCAATATACTTATATGGACTAGTCTATATTTAGATATGTTAGATATGTATGTATACCTTTAATTTTAACAAAACATACATATACCTTGATGCTTATTTAGTTTTGATAAAAATTTTAGTTTTGATGATTTTCATTTTTTTGATAAAAGAATTTCATATTTATTTTGAACCTTATTGATTATTTTAATGAATATGCTATTCACATGATTCTTATGCACTCACATTTCTTTTGTTTACTCATATACTTATTTTATGAGCACATTTTTGAACCTTTTAGATCTTGAGTGATAATTTTCGTGTACTTAGCAATGCTTCTAGAATATATGATTTGGTTTCATGTTTTGAAGAATTTTTAACTAGTTTTTGAAAAATTATTCAAAACTAGTTTCTTGATTCTAAAATTGGTAGAGTTTTCAAACATGTTAAATTATTTTCAAACTCTTATTTTTGAAAACTCCTACCAATCAAGGGCGGATGGTTGGCGACCATGCCTTGTATACCCTTATTGAATATCTTTTAAAGTTGTGCATAAATAGGGTGGTAGTTATGAATTATACACATGATCTTCATGTTATTTTATTTTTGTATACTCATGTTTGTTTTCTAATATGTGTATGCTTCAAATTTCAATTGGTATTTTCATTTTCATACATACATATGTATGATTTAATTGTGCTTATTTTACAAAGTCTTTACATTTTTAAAGCACAAATTATGTTTATGCTAAGCTTGATTTTATCCTAAATGTTAATTAGTATCTTTACAAGCTTATGCATTAATTTTAATTGGTATTTCAATTGCTAATCATTTCAATTGGTATTTCAAATTGGTATTTCAATTGGTATTTATTTGGTATCAAAATGTACTTCATGTTTCACTTTCAATTGGTATCAAAATTTACTATTGGTATCTTAAAAAAAAAATTTACAAGTGGTACCAACATTTGCTTTTGTCAACTACTATTTGATTTCATTGGTATCATAATTCATTTTGTTAACTTCAAAAAATTTCAAATTTGTTTTAAAAGTGGTTTCAAAATTTGTTGATATGTATTGCCTATATGTAAGGGGAGTTTAACATCTTCTCTAAATATAAATTCATGTTGAGTGTATCTTACAATGAAGAGCTTGACCTCTCTTCTTTACGTGATATACGTGTGTAGGGGGAGCTTAACATCTCTACTTATACATTGTATATAATACTTTATGTGGGTTAGGGTCTAGTCATCCCTTCTCCATGTAATGCATGTATGCAGGAGGAGCTAACTTTACGTCTCTCCTATCCATCAATGTATATCACATATATATCTTTATTGTTTAATTGTCCTCATCCCTTTGTTGATGAATTAAAAAAAGGGGGAAAAGAATTTAGAATTTATATGCATGTTAAATATTTGTTATTTATCCATATATATTTATTTTGTTTATAAGTTTTATTGAATATTCATATTGTTTTATGCTATGCATGAGTTAAGGAGGAGCTTTTATGAAGCTTATCTTTAATCCATGCATATATAACTCCATAAGTTTTATCATCATCAAAAGGGAGAGATTGTTAGCCCAAAGGCACATCACTCTTGTTATGATGATGATTAACTCATGTAGTTATAGTACTAATGATCTTGTGTTTATATAATTTCAGATATTTGATCAAGATCGTAGTCGATATTTAGCTTCATCAAAAGATTCAAAGTCAAGTTTTGAAGCTAGCACGTGTTTATTCAAGATCTCACGCTTCAAGATCGCATCAAGTACTCAAGGTGGAGTCTAGCTCTTTTGATCAAGGTTTGGACCAAGTCAAGAAGGAGAAGAAGATTTTCAAGAGAAAATATTTGTGAAGACTTGAGTCATGTTTGTAAGTGTTAAGATTTTGTTTTTAGATAAAATCTAAAGGATAGATTAGTTATGAATTGCTCAAGCTCACATACATTCATAAAATAGTTTTAGTTTTAGAAAATACCGTTTTGGTTTTGAGCTTCAAGGTATACATCCTTATGTGTCATGATTAGATTTCATCAAAACACATTTATATCATTTATATGTATTTTGGATTTCATCCATGGACATTGTTGGTTAAATGTTTAGAAAAATTTATTTGATATTTCTATATCATGTGTTTGAGTTTTATATTTATCAAAACTTATTTTAAGCTTATTATCAAAAACATAGATATTTCATCTTATATGTGTATTGGATCATATCATACACACTAAGCTACAAAAGTGTTTAAAATAGCTTGTTATTGTATTTGAAGAAGTTTTGAAAAAAATTATTTTTCAAGTTGAAGATTGATTTTGAAAAATACGGATTTTTGCTTAAGGCTAAATTTCTATATTACAAAAAAGGTTCAAAGAGTTTGTAACATGTGTTGATTTTTTATCACAAATTTTGTACATCAAAGCATTTTAATGAACTTATTTTTGTAGATTTTATGTGATTTTATGAGATTTTATAGGAGTTTATAAGACCAAGATTTAATCTCCAAAATTCCTGACCTGGCCTTATGGTGGTCGGCCAACCGGTCGACTGAGCCAGAAGTCGGTCGACCGGGTGGTCGTTCGATGTGCACAGAAACGTGCACGGGCCTTGGCTTGAGAGCCAGTCGACAGGGCGGTCAACTGATTTAGAGAGTTCACTCTCTAGATCTGGCCCCGATTGACCGGCCTGAGAGCTTTGTGTTGGCCCAGAGGCCCTTCACTCTAGTTTTGATGATGATTAACTCATGTAATTATAGTTTACTAATAATCTTTTGATATTCAGTTTCAGATATTTGACCAAGATATTAGTAGGTGATTAGCTTCAATAAAGGTGTTTTGGAGCTTTCACATGTAGATTCGAGCTCGCGCGTCAAGATCGCATCTAATACTCGGTTGGAGTCAAGCTCGATGGATCGTGTTTGGATCTAGTCACTTGGAGACGGAGTGCTACAAGAAGACCTCGGTTTGTGTTTATTATATTTAGATCATTGTAAAGATTAGATAGTGTTGGTATGCTCAAGTTCACATACACACACAAGTTTAGAGTTTATTGGTTTTTGTTTTCGGTTTAACCGGATTTTGAATTTCATGTCAAAAACATAGATATATATCTTTATATGTATGTTGGATTCTATCCATATACAATGTTCTTCAAAGTTGTTTCAATACCATGTTTTTGTATTTACATATGTTTTGAAAAAAATCGGATTTTCATTTCAAAGTTAGGTTTTCAGAAAATACCGATTTTGTGTTTATAGCCTAATTTCTATATCACAAAATGGTTCAAATAAGTTTGTAATATGTGCTGAATTTCAATCACATATATTTGTATTTCAAAGATCTAATATGAACTTATTTTTGTGGAATTTATGTGTATTTTATGGGATTTTTTAGAAGGCAAAAAGACAAGTTTTTAAATCCCTTAAAGCTGGACCAGGCCTTCTGCCGGTCGACCGGACGGTTGACCGCTGCAGAAGTCGGTCGATCGGTCCGGTCGACCGACGTGCATAAACGTGCACGGTAGCTTGGGTTGGTGGGCTGGTCGACCGGGCGGTTGACCGTCCAGAAAGCTCTGCTCCCTGGAAATGGCCCAGTCGACCGGGCGGTCGACCGGCAGAGAGCTGCTGCTCTCTGTATCCAGTCCCGGTCGATCGGGCGGTTAACCATAGGAACAACGATCATAAAATGACCGTTGGCTGGTCGATCGGACGGTCGACCGGAAGGGAAATTTTACCCTTTGCCAAACTGCCAACGGGCAGATTTTGGTGGGTTATATATACCCATCCTCTTAAGTTGTTTTAGCTAAGTTTTTAGAGAGAAAATTTTCCCACCTTTATAAGTGTTTAACAGTAAGTTTTTTAAAGAGTTTTGGGCTTAAAGATTTCATCTTTATTTGTTTTAAAAGGGTTGGAAAATTTAAAGAAAAATAGAGTCTTTGGGAATTGGTTTTTAATCTTCATATCTATAGCTATCCTAGAAGTTTTTCCAAGAGTTTTTCTTTGTGAATTATTTTCCAAACTCTTTATTTTCTCATACTTGAGCTTTCATGTCTATCCTATCTATTAGGATCTTGTTTTGTGGGAAAAATTGGTTTGTGGTTGTTGATACCACTAAGAGTTGTAAACCTTCTTTACTTTGTGATATCCCTCTAGTGAGAGGTGATTGTGAAGGTTGTGTTGATATCCCTCTAGTCAGAGGTGATTGCGGAGGTTGAGTTTGGTATCCCTCTAAGTGTAGAGGTGATTGTGGTGTTGTTGGCTTTGAGCCTTATCCCTCTAGTGAGAGGTGATTGTGGATGAGTTTGGCTTGGTGTTATCCCTCTAGTGAGAGGTGATTGTTGGAGTGTTGGCTTTGAGCCTTGTCCCTCTAGTGAGAAGTGATTGTTGTGGAGTTGTGGCTTAGTGCCTTATCCCTCTAGTGTGAGGTTGATCTTGTTTGGCTAAGTGCCCATCCCTCTAAGTGTAGAGGTGATAGTTGTTGTGCCTTGCCTCTTGTGTAGTGGTAGCATTTGTTGGAGAGAGGAGTTATGTACTCCTAGTTTGTATTACCCAAATCCTCAGTGGAGGTTCCCTGTGTGGGAAGTCCTGTATGGACGATATAGTGGAAACCTTCTATGTGAAGGCAGGGACGTAGAGCAGTGGCTCGAACCTCGAAACATATCTTATTGTTTGCGATTGATCCACTATCTCTAACTCTCTCTTATATTGTGCTTTGCATTATTCCATATTATTCATATCGTACTTATATGCTTGGTATTGTTTGTGCGCCATACTTGTGTTGAACCAAGAGAGCTTCAAAGCACCTCAACTCTTATTTAAGAGGAATCTAGAGGAGTTAGTTAAGAGCCCTTCACTGGGAATTCGGCTACACTATTTGGTTACACTAAGTGTGTTGCAATTTATTTTTAATTTCGCATTATTTGTCATTAGTTAGCCTTACACCTATTTACCCCCTTTAGGTGTACTTTCAATTGGTATCAGAGCCTACTCTCCTGATATTAGGTTTAACCACCTAGGAGTGAGATCTTAGTTAGCTAATCTAGTCTTGCATTTGCACACTTATTTGTTTACACACACTCATAGATTACCTTGATCCTCCCATGTTTGATATTTCTAACATCGATATGTGGAAGCTTAAGATGAGTATGTATCTCAAGACCCTAGGAATGCATGTTTACCTTGCCGGTACTAATAAATCTTATCCTGGTAATAGCAAGATATAGAGGCCAATGCACAAGCCCAAGAGGCACTTAGGAGCACTCTAAGCAAAGATTTTCTTTTTTTGGTTTCTTATAGTGATTCCGTTTTTGCAGTGTGGAACACGTTGACCTCTCCAAAGCTTCAAACGCCAAACATTATGGAGAAGGAGAAATCTAGTGGAGATGAGTCCGACCAACATTGCTACATGTCTAAGGGAATGACTCCTTGAGGTAAACTCGGACACCCATTTAGATGATAGTGCTAGTTCTTCCGGTGATGATTATCTTGATGCTGATGCCTTAATTTAAGAACTATCTATTGTTTGTGAAAACCTATTACAAAAATACCAACTCTTGAAAAAGAAAAGCCTTAAACTAAAAGAAGAGAATAAGGATTTATTTTATAAACTTGATGTTGCTTTGCAAGAGAGAGATGAGATTTCAAATGAAAGATACTCTTTTGAAATCCCAACTTGATCTTGTCTTAAATGAAAACAAAATCTTAAAAGGTAAAAATAATTGTGATGAAGTTTTAAAGAAAATGAAGTAATATCTTCAAAACTTATTTTGTTTTAAAAGAAAATAATTCTTTGAAAAACAAAATTATTTCTATTTCAAAGGAATTGGATTAAATTTCTAATGAAAATAAATCTTTGAAAAATGATTTATCTTCACATATTTGTCATGCTAGTGTAGCCTCACCTTCTAGTGTATCTATAGCATGCTCCACCTCTTCTTCTATTATTGCAAATGATATATGTGCTTTAAAGAAGAGTGTTGATTGTTTGGGCTCCATTTGGAGCCAATGTGTCATGAACCACACACGTTTGGAATCTATGTTTCGAAAGAAACATACTCCACCTATGCATGCACACCATACACGGCATACACATGCACATCATGCTCACACACATGATTCAAAGTATGCTCATGTGTACACTTGTACACATTGTGGACGTAAGGGCCACGTTGTAAAACTTTGCTTTGATAGAATTAATTATTCAAATTTTGCAAATAGATTTGTTTAAGTTAGGAAAGGTGCTAACCCCCATGGACCCAATAGAGTATGGGTACCAAAATCTACTCCTATTTTTTTTATGTAGGTGTGGGCTCCCGTTTGACGTGAGGGCATTGGTGCCTTGAGGTGAATGTGTTCCGAGCCATATGATGACACTTTTGGATGCATCACTTTCAAGGGGAGTTTGGTGGGAGGACCACCATGTTTTGGAGATATAGAGATGAGTCTTCTTGGTTTTGATAACTATCTCTAACTCCTATTTAGTTTACATGCTTTCATTATTAATTTTTAGCATGTTTTATTTTTTTCATGATTATTACATTAAATGCCATGATGCTCAGACTTATGACATACATGATTGGTATTTGAGATACACCCATATTTATATGGACTATTACTTTTTTGTTCTCACTTTAGTTTAACTATTGTGTATATTCTTATTCTAAGACATGTGCATTTATATAATGATCATATTGGTTTATATGTTGTTTTATGCTCATATTTTGATTACATGTTTAAATGTAACCTTCATTAAAACTTGTGTATATACTTGTACAACTAGTGAGCCACAAATTGATTATTATATGTTTGTGCCTAATTGCTCATTTGTACCCATTAGATGTACTAGTATAGCCTACTTTTGATGATTCATACATTTTGACTTGTATTCCCCATTTTATACATGTTTTCATATGTTTAGCTTCATGTATATGTTAATTTTGTTTAAAATTTTAGATATACATGTAGACCCTTAAGTCATTTGCTTTTCATGCAAATTTTTATTATGGACTCATTTGTGTTTAGGGATGTGTATGTATACCTTTAGATATAGACAAAACATACATATGCCTTGGAATTAGTATTATTTTGTGAAAATTAAATCTTCAAGATTTTTATGTTTATTAAGGAATTTCATATTGGGCTTAATTGCCTATTCCCATGATTTTGTGATTACATGATTCTTACACTTACATTACTCTTGTTTACTCTTGATTTTTATTTTCATGAGTCTCATATATGTGCTTTATAGACCTTGAATGTCGATGATCGTGTGACTTACATATTTTTCATGAAAAATATTCATGTTTTATTCCTTACTTGAAGGATTTCGCACTAGTTTTCAAATATTATCTTTAAACTAGTCATTATTCTTCATTTGGTAGAGTTTTCAAACATGTTAAATTATTTTCAAATCCTATTTTTGAAAACCCCTACCATCTAAGGGCGGACGGATGGGCGACCATGCCTTATGAGGCTAATTGAAAACCATTTGAAACATGCGCATGAAAGGGAGGTAATTATAAGTTAAACACTTGATCATCATCATATTTTCAATTGGTATCACAATTGATATTTTTTGTATACTCATTTTTTGTTTTCTATATATGTATGCTTCAAACTTCAAATAGTATCAATTTCGATTGGTATTTACTTTTTCATACATATATATGTGATTTAATTGTGCTTCCTATATATTTACATCCTTAAGCACAAATTATATTTATGCTAAGCTTGATTTTGTCCTTAATATCAATTATTTTTCAATTGGTATATTATACAAGCTTGTGCATTATTTTTATTGGTATTTTATAAAGGAGAAAAAATTCATGTTTTATCTTTCAATTGGTATCTTTCAATCAAGTTTATATTCAATTGATATCTTACTCCCATTCTTTATGATGCAAAACACTTTGTTATGGTATATGCTAACATTTTCAATATTGGTATCATGTTTCATTTTAAATTGGTATCTATAGTGATATGAGTTATGCTTACCTAAATCAATTTAGTTTTTACTTTCAATTGGTATCAAAAACTTATAAGACAATTTTTTTGGTATCAAGTTACATTGAAATTGATTGTTACTTTCATTTGGTATCAAGATTTCCAATATATATATCTTTCAATTGGTATCAAGATTTCCTATATATATCTTTCAATTGGTATCAAATGCAATGTTTCATTTTCTATTGATATCAAGATTTACAAGACATTTTAAATTGGTATCAAGATATTTTCAATTCGTATCTTTTAGCATCTTAAATTTTTTTTATTTACTTTCAATTGGTATCTTCAAAGTGTTTTGTTTATTTTCAATTGGTATCATAAATTGGTATCATGATGTTTCGATGTATACCTTTATCATAAATTGATATATTTTTCAATTAGTATCATAATGTTTTGATTTGTATTGCTTATATGCAAGGAAAGTTTCACATCTTCTCTATATATAAATTCATGTTGAGTGTATTTCATATTGAAGTGATTGACCTTTCTTTGGTATGTAGTACACGTGTGCAGTAGGAGCTTCACATCTCTTTTTATACATTGTATATTATGCTTTATGTGGTTAGGGTTTAGTCCTCTCTTTTCATATAAATGCATGTATGCAGGGGGGTTAACTTAACGTCTCTCCTCTTCATGAATATATATCGCATATATATCTTTATTGTTTGATTTGTTTTCACTCCTTTGTTGATGATTGATAAAAAAGAGGAGAGAATTTTAGAGAATAATTTTGAGTTTATATGCATGTTTATTTTTACAATTGGTATCGAGCATATATGTTTTTGTTTATGCAAAGGGAAGAAGCATTCTTCACTTATGCATATTTGTGTTGAGCATTCATTATATATCTTTATGTTTATTGCTATGCATGAGTTAAGGAGGAGCTTCTATGAAGCTTAACTTTAATCCATGCATATATAACTCCATGAGTTTTGTCATCATCAAAAGGGAGAGATTGTTAGCCCAATAGCCCTTCACTCTAGTTTTGATGATGATTAACTCATGTAGTTATAGTTTACTAATAATCTTGTGATATTCAGTTTAAGATATTTGACAAAGATATTAGTAGGTGATTAGCTTCAACAAAGGTGTTTTGAAGCTTTCACATGTAGATTTTAGAGCTCGCGCGTCAAGATCGCGTCTAATACTCGGTTGGAGTCAAGCTCGATGGATCGTGTTTGGATCGAGTCACTTGGAGACAGAGTTTTACAAGAAGACCTCGGTTTGTGTTTAGTATATTTAGATCATTGTAAAGATTAGATAGTGTTGGTATGCTCAAGTTCACATACACACACAAGTTTAGAATTTATTGGTTTTGGTTTTCAGTTTAATCAGATTTTGGATTTCATGTCAAAAACATATATATATATATATATATATATATATATATATATATATATATATATATATATATATATTTATATATGTATTAGATTCTATCCATATACAATATGCTTCAAAGTTGATTCAATATCATGTTTTTGTGTTTACATGTGTTTTGGAAAAATCAGATTTTCATTTCAAAGTTGGTTTTTGGAAAATACTGATTTTGTGTTTATAGCCTAATTTCTATATCACAAAATGGTTCAAATAAGTTTGTAATATGTGCTGAATTTCAGTCACACATATTTTATTTCAAATATCTAATAAGAACTTATTTTTGTGAAATTTATGTGTATTTTATGGGATTTTTTAGAAGGCAAAAGACAAGTTTTTAAATCCCTTAAAGCTGGACCTGGCCTTCTGCCGGTCGACCGCTGCAGAAATCGGTCGACCCGGTCGACTGACGTGCACGGCAGCTTGGGCTGGTGGGCCGATCGACCGTCCAGAGAGCTCTGCTCTCTGAAAATGGCCTCGGTCGATCGGGCGGTCGACCGGCAGAGAGCTGCTGCTCTCTGTATCCAGTCCCGGTCGACCGGGCGGTCGACCGGAGACACAACGTCATAAAAATGACCGTTGGTCAGTCAACCGGGCGGTCGACCGGAAGGGCAATTTTGCCCTTTGCCAGACTGCCAACGAGCAGATTTTGGTAGGTTATAAATACCCATCCTCTTGAGTTGTTTTAGCTAAGTTTTTAGAGAGAAAATTTTCCCACCTTTACAAGTGTTTAACAGCAAGCTTTTTAAATAGTTTTGGGCTTAAAGATTTCATCTTTATTTGTTTTAAAAGGGTTGGAAAATTCAAAGAAAAATAGAGTCTTTGGGAATTAGTTTTTGATCTTCATATCTATAGCTATCCTAGAAGTTTTCCCAAGAGTTTTTCTTTGTGAATTTTTC
Organism: Agave tequilana; assembly: GCA_038442645.1. NCBI lineage: Eukaryota > Viridiplantae > Streptophyta > Magnoliopsida > Asparagales > Asparagaceae > Agave > Agave tequilana. The sequence goes on along the minus strand of JAVJIF010009182.1, from coordinate 38,896 downwards.
CCAAACTCTTTATTTTCTCACACTTGAGCTATCATATCTATCCTATCTATTAGGATCTTGTTTTGTGAGGAAAATTGGTTTGTGGTTGTTGATACCACCAAGAGTTGTAAACCTTCTTTACTTTGTGATATCCCTCTAGTGAGAGGTGATTGTGGAGGTTGTGTTGATATCCTCTAGTGAGAGGTGATTGTGAAGGTTGAGTTTGGTATCCCTCTAAGTGTAGAGGTGATTGTGGTGTTGTTGGCTTTGAGCCTTATCCCTTTAGTGAGAGGTGATTATGGAGGAGTTTGGTTTGGTTGTTATCCCTCTAGTGAGAGGTGATTGTTGGGGTGTTGGCTTTGAGCCTTATCCCTCTAGTGAGAGGTGACTGTTATGGAGTTGTGGCTTAGTGCCTTATCCCTCTAGTGTGAGGTTGATCTTGTTTGGCTAAGTGCCCATCCCTCTAAGTGTAGAGGTGATAGTTGTTCTGCCTTGCCTCTTGTGTAAAGGTTGTATTTGTTGGAGAGAGGGTTTGTGTACTCCTAGTTTGTATTACCCAAATTCTCAGTGGAGATTCCCTGTGTGGGAAGTCCTGTGTGAACGATATAGTGGAAATCCTTCTGTGTGAAGGTGGGGACATAGAGCAGTGGCTCGAACCTCGAAACATATCTTTTTGTTTGCGATTGACCCACTATCTCTAACTCTCTCTCTTATATTATGCCTTGCTTTATTTCATATTGTTCATACATAGTTATATGCTTGGTATTATTTGTGTGTCATACTTGTGTTGAACTAAGAGAGCTTCAAATAGCACCTCAACTCTTATTTAAGAGGAATCTAGAGGGGTTAGTCCAGAGCCCTTCACCGGGATTCGGCTATACTATTTGGTTACACTAAGTGTATTACAATTTGTTTTTAATTCTGCATTATTTGTCATTAGATTAGCCTTACACTATTCACCCCCTAGGTATACTTTTACTTTGCTCTCTGGATCTTGCCTCGGTCGACCGACCGGTCGACCGACACGTCATGACTAGGGTGCGGTCGACCGGCAGCCCCAACGGTCATTAATATGACAGTTGGCCGGTCGACCGCCTTTTCGACCGACAGGTCATCTGGCCTGCAGATTGGACCCCAACGGCAATATTTCTAAACTCTATTTAAGAGGGTTGTTTTGGCCGGTTTTACATAAGATTTGAAGAGGTTTTTTGAGCCAGTTTTTCCTCCCTTTTTTAGAGGTTTTCCAACAAGTTTTAGAGCTTAAATTCTACATCAAAAAGAGTGTTTATATGAGTGATTCTCTTGTGTTTTTCAAAAGGATTTCTTGAGTTTTTTCTCCACAAATCTATCCTAGTTTTTCTCACAAAATCTTGAGTTTTCCATTGCCATATCTATCCTATAGGAGCTTTATTGTGAGAGTATTTGTGGTGATCAAAGGTAGAGATCACCAAGTATTCATCTTTGTATTTGAGAAGGCAAACTTATGGGTTGTGACAACTTATGGGAGCTCGGTATAGAGGTGCGGCCTCGGCAAACTAGTGTGCTTGTGTGTGTTGTTCTTGTGGGAACAAGTGAGGGACTTGCAGGTCCAAGAGTTCTAGTGTGAATTCGTTGTAGGTGTTGCGGCACCGAGTGATCTTGCGGGATCGATTCTAGTGTAAATCCTTCATAGTGTTGAAGGCGGGGACGTAAAGCAAGGGTGCTTGAACCTCGAAATAATTCTTTCGTGTTTACGATTGCTCATCTCTCTCTCTCACTTGTGTTTATATATCTTGCATGTTTATTGTTTATCTCTTTATGTGGTTGATATATCTTGTGCTCAATTGATATATGATTTGGATTGTTTGCTCACACTTGTATTCAACCAAGAGAGGCATAGTGGCACCCTAACTCTTAATCTAAAAGAATCTAGAGGAGATATCCAGATCCCTTCGCCGGGAATTCAGCTGCACTCTTGTGTTATACTTTGTATGTTAGCTTAATGGCTTTAGTTTGCATGAATAGTTTTTAATTCCGTGTCATTTTTGTTAGATTAGCTTGTACACCTATTTTACCCCCCTCTAGGTGTATTTCATGTTGGCCCAAGAGGTTACACTCTCCAATTGTTTTGTGTTTTGATGATGACAAACCAAAGTAGAGCTATTTGGTACTAATAAGTTTGTTAAGATAAGTTTCAGGTTTGTACCATGTTTAGAGACCATTCGCTTAGCTATTGCAAGAACTTCTAAGTTCCACAAAGTAAGGAAGGCAAATTGCACATCAAGGAAGGATCATAGAAGAGAAGGCACTAGCAAGGCATTGGATGGCTCAAAGACTTGTAGATGGCTAATTTATTTTTCAGTTTATAGTATGTTAAAGAATAGTGGATAGGTTTGAAGCTCTATCACACACGTTTTTGCGCACATGCTCATTCCAATATAATTTCTTATAAATTATACAAAAATATTTTGCATACAAGTTTTTGCCTACAGATACATCTTTATATTTATACTATTCCCTGTTCAAAAGTATTTTTGTTAAAATCAAAATCCTCTTTGTTTTCTTTCTTAAAATTGATTTTTGACCTGATCCGGTCGACCGGGGCAGTCGACCGAGTCTGTGTCAGTCTGGTCCGGTCGACCGGACCAGTCGACCGCAGTTCTGGCAGAGGCACGTATCAGTGTGCATGTCTGCCAGTCGACCGGGGCGGTCGACCGAGATATTATTTTTGCTCACAGGTTTTCTCAGTCGACCGGGTCGGTCGACCGCTAGCCTATAACGGTCAAATTTTTGATCTACCGGTCGACCGGCCCAGTCGACCGATGTATCCGTTGAACAGTAACGGGCAGATTTTAAGTGAGCTGTTTATTTTTGTCTTTTGTGTTTAAAAATTTGTTTAAGGATATATTTTGATCTAATTACCTCCTAAACATCAGTAATTATGTTTTATCCCTAAACCCTAGCCCTCTCCTATAAATAGGGGTGTTTGGGGAGAGATTTGTTACAACAATTTTTGCTAGAAAATTCAAAAGTTTAAGGCTTTCAAAAGAGACTTGTTTCTTGGTTTTTGTGCTGAATTTCTCACTGATTTTCTGAAGGGTTTTCAAATACTCTCTGATTTAATTTTCTTTCTTCACTTACAACAAGAGCTTCATTCCTACTCAATATTCTCTAAGGACCTTTGTAAGGGAAGAGATATTTGAAAGAGAGAGTTTGTGGTCTTTTGACTACCAAGGAAATTACTTGTTCTTGAGATTGTAGGAGTTGGGTACTCCATTGTATTTGAGATCTTTGTGATAGTGGAAGTGGTCAGAATCCTTCTGGGGAAGGCGGGAGTAGAGCTGGGTGCTCGAACTTCGATAACATATCCTTGTGTTTGCGATTGGTTTACATTCTCGCAATTCTTACTCTACTTTGATTGCACTTATTACTTGCTCATCATATTCATTGTCATACTTACTTGCTTGCATTCATCTTGTGATTCTTGTTTGTAATTGTTGTAGCTTTAAATTTTTATTTGCCCTTTGATTAGCATTGTCACCTATTCACCCCCCCTCTAGGTGACTTTTCAATTGGTATCAGAGCTTGGACTCTAGGTTTGGCTTAACATCCATAGAGAGATCCTTAAAACTTGCTAATCAACATTTTCATTTCATTCATTCATCACTAGTAAACATGTAAATCCCCACCTAAATTTGATGGACTCAATTTCCCAATTTGGAAGGTTAGGATGACTATATTTTTGCAATCTTTGGATAGCTTAGTAGCCAAGTCCTTGACCAAACCCTATGAAGCACCCGATGGTGATGAGAGCACTTAGACCGACCTTGACTTTAAACTATATGAGGCTAACTCCAAGGCCCAAAACTCCCTATTGACCGCCTTGAATGAGGATGACCTTACACGGGTAATTCATTGCCAATCCGCCTATGAGATTTGGCAACACTTATTGGTCACACACGAGGGGACTTCACAAGTCAAGAGAGCTAAGATAGATCTCTTGAGGTCCCAATATGAGTCATTTAAAATGCTTGATGATGAGTCTATTGATAGTATGGCTACAAGGTTTACTAAAATCACTAATGGTCTTTCTTCCTTAGGTGATGACATCTCCAACGATCAAAAGGTGCGGAAAGTAATTCGGGCTCTTCCTTCATCATGGGAGATCAAGGCCACCACCTTGAAGGAGTTGAACGACAAGGACGAGATGGACCTCATTAGTCTCATTGGGAACCTAAAGACCCATGAGATGGAGAAGAAGGCAAGAGAAGAGGCCACTACTTCAAAGAAGAAATCCATAGCCTTCAAGACTTCATCCACCAATGATGACGATGAAGATGACGAAGAAGAAGATGAGGAGCTAACTCTACTTGTGCGGAATGTCAAGAGGTTGTACCGAAAGAACAAGTTCAACTTTCGGAGAAAATTCGAAGGCAAAGAGGAGCGGAAGATCATATGCTACAATTGCCGCAAACCCGGACATATCATGGCGGATTGTCCGGAGTTCAAGAAGAAAATGACTTCCTCCTTCAAGCCAAAGAAGCCGGAGGAAAAGAAAGCTTACAAAGCTACGTGGGATTCGGAAAGCGAGTCCGAAGAGGAGGTGGATCAAGCTAATATGTGTTTCATGGCAAACACACCCAAGGTAACCCCTCAATCCCTTGATGATGAAGATGATGATGTAAGTAAGGAAGTTCTAGTGCATGCTTTTGTAGAACTTTCTGAAACTTATGATAACAAGAAACTTGAATGCATAAAATTACAAAAAGAAGTTGCTTTTCTTAAGAATCAACTTGCCATTGTTTCTAAAGAAAAAGATGATATTTCTTCTAATTTCATTTCCATGCAAAAAGAATTTTGTGCCTACAAGAGTACTTGTAAGGCAAAATCTCCTATTATTGATGAAAAAGAAATTTCCTCTTTTAAATCCAAAATGAATGATTTTGAAAAAGTTTTAAATGATTGTGCTTTCAATACTAAGAAACTTGAGAACATGTTTTCTAAAAAGCACACTTCACATGCTAAAATTTCACAAGATAAAAATTCTCATGCTAGCACCTCTCATGCTCATGCTCACAATGCTCATGCTCACAAATCACACACCCATTATGCTTTTAAATATGGTAGAGTATATAGATGCACATATTGTGGTAAAAATGGACATTTAGCTAAGTTTTGCTATGATCAACTAAATAGAACAAATAATCTTGTTTGGGTTCATGACACTAACCCTAGAGGACCGAAGAAAATGTGGGTACCAAAATCAAGTCTTAAATTGTTTGATGTAGGTACACACCAAAGCTCCAAGACGTAGGGAGCGGTGGTACCTTAATAGTGGTTGTTCAAGACACATGACATGGGACATCAACAACTTCACAACCCTATCAAGGTACATGGAAGGTGGCACCGTCACCTTCGGGGATGACTCCAAAGGAACTATCATCGGTATAGGTAACATTCAAATTGGTGCATCTCCTATTATTGAGAATGTTGTTTTAGTAGATGGTTTAAAACATAATTTGCTTAGCATTAGTCAACTTTGTGATCGTGGACTTAAAGTTGTTTTTGATGATACTTCTTGTAAGATTTTTGATGTTAAATCTGATGTTTGTATTCTCACCGGTTTTCGTGATAATAATGTTTATATTATTGACATGCTTAATTTAGATTGTTCTACTAAATGCTTAAATGCTTTTGATGAAAATTCTTGGCTTTGGCATAGAAGATTAGGACATGCATCTTTTGACCATATCTTTAGGATTAATTCAAAGGAATTGGTGAAGGGTATACCTTGCTTGAATTTTGAGAAAGACCACATTTGTAGTGCGTGCCAACTTGGGAAACAAACCAAGTCTTCCTTTAAACCAATCAAGGATATCATGTCAACTAGGCCTTTAGAATTAATTCATATGGATCTTTTTGGACCAACTAAAACTAAGAGTTTAAATGGAAGTAGATTTGCATTTGTTTTGGTTGATGATTTCTCCCGTTTTACTTGGATTTTCTTTTTACAAAATAAAGATCAAACTTTTTCTCATTTTAAGATTTTTCGAAAAAGAGTTGAAAAGAAAAGGGTTTTCCGATTTTGAGAATAAGGAGTGATAGAGGTGGTGAGTTTGTTAACCAACTCTTCATGACTTATTGTGATGAAAAGGGAATTAAGCATGAAATGTCTTGTCCTAGAACTCCACAACAAAATGGAGTAGTAGAAAGGAAAAATAGAACACTTCAAGAGATGGCTAGGACAATGATAAGTGAATATGACCTCCCTCAATATTTATGGGCCGAGGCCGTAAACACCGCATGCTATATATCGAATCGTATTTATTTATGCAAAAATTCTTCAAAAACTTCTTTTGAAATGTATCATTCTAGAAAACCAAATGTTGCATATTTTAAAGTTTTTGGATGCAAGTGTTTTGTTTTGAATACTAAGGATAATTTGGGTAAATTTGATGCTAAGGCTTATGAGGCTATCTTTGTTGGATATTCCTCTACTAGCAAAGCATATAGAGTTTTCATTAGATCTTCTCAAACCATTGAAGAATCCATGCATGTTAAGTTTGAAGAATCTAATGTGTTTGTTGAGAATGTTGTAGAGTTTGAACCATTAGGTGAAGACATGGAGAGACTATCCTTGAAGGACTCACCCGCTCAAGAAGAAAAGCTAGATCCTATTGGTGAAGTTCAAGAGGATAAGGAGGAAAGCACTCAACCGCTTCCTAAAGCTTGGAGATACGCTACAAATCATCCTAAGGAGCTCATCTTGGGTGATGCATCTAAAGGAGTCACTACGCGCTCCAAACTCCATGACCTATGTGGTAACTTTGCTTTCATTTCTCATTTTGAACCCAAAGGCATTCTCGAAGCCGAGACGGACCCATATTGGTTGCTTGCCATGCAAGAGGAACTCAATCAATTTGAGCGCAACCAAGTTTGGCACCTTGTTCCTAAGCCCCACGATAGACCAATAATTGATACTAAGTGGATCTTTAGAAACAAGATGGATGAGTCCGGAAATGTCATTAGGAATAAAGCTAGGTTAGTGGCCCAAGGTTACACTCAAGTTGAGGGAATTGACTTTGAGGAGACCTTTGCACCCGTAGCACGGCTTGAAGCCATACGGAGTTTTATTAATGAAGAAGTTTATGTTTCTCAACCTCCCGATTTTGTTGATCATGTTCATCCCGATTTTGTTTTTAAACTTGATAAAGCTTTGTATGGATTGAAACAAGCTCCAAGAGCTTGGTATGAAAGGCTTTCTAGTTTTCTTATTTCAAATGATTTTATTAAAGGCAAAGTAGACACAACTCTTTTTACTAAGCATGTTGATAATGATATTTTAATTATGCAAATTTATGTTGATGATATAATTTTTTGATCTACTAATGAGCTCTTATGCAAGGATTTTGAGAAAGTCATGCAACTTGAATTTGAAATGTCTTCAATGGGTGAGCTCAATTTCTTCCTTGGACTCCAAATCAAGCAATTGCAAGACGGAACCTTCATTAACCAAGCCAAGTACGCAAAGGAGCTAGTAAAGAAGTTTGGGCTTGAAGGATCAAAGGCTTGCATCACTCCAATGGCAACTACAACCAAGCTTGATAAGGACGAACAAGGTAAAAATGTTGATATTAAATTATATAGAAGCATGATAGGAAGTCTTTTATATTTGACGGTAAGTAGGCCGGATATCATGTTTAGTGTGTGTCTTTGTGCTAGATTTCAATCGTGTCCTAAAGAGTCTCATCTTATTGCGGTAAAACGCATTATTCGTTATATTAAGGGCACTATTGGAATGGGTCTTTGGTATCCGAAAACTAGAGATTTTTCAATGACTAGCTATTCGGATGCCGACTATGCGGGTTGTAGAGTAGATAGAAAGAGTACTAGTGGGACATGTCAATTTCTTGGTAATTGTCTTGTTTCATGGTCCTCTAGGAAACAAAATTCCGTAGCTCTCTCAACCGCCGAGGCGGAGTATGTTGCCGCGGGGGCTTGTTGTGCACAAGTCCTTTGGATGAAACATACTCTCCTTGATTTTGATTTGCACTTTGATCATATAAAAATATTTTGTGATAATACTAGTACTATACACATGACCAAAAATGCAAATCAACATAGTAAGACCAAGCACATTGAGATTAGATATCACTTTCTTAGAGATCATTTTGAGAAAGGTGATATAGATATTGATTATGTTTCCATGGATTTACAACTAGCCGATATTTTCACTAAACCTCTTAATTTTGCTAGATTTTCATTTATTTGTGGAGAACTTAATGTTTGTATTATTGAATAGACATGTTTTTCATAACCCTTTTTGATGTATGACAAAAAGGGGGAGAATAAGTTTACATGACAAAAATAAGTTCATTTGGTCTTGGTTCCATATGAATTTTTATGCTTTAATTTTAAAGATTTGTTTTATGAGTTTTATGTTTATGTATGTATGAGTTTTTGAATTCATGTATTTTGAGAATTCTTGTGTTTTAGTTGTTTTGGTATTTTTGGTATCAAGAGCAATTTTTGTGTTTTATATTAGTTTCAATAATTGGTGCATCATTTCAATTATTGGTATCTAGAGCATATTCTTGTGTTTTATATATAGCATAATTTGAGGGGAGTTTTCTCCTCCCTATATTTTTGTTAATAGCCTATTTGTTTTGTCATCATCAAAAAGGGGGAGATTGTGGCCCAAGAGGTTACACTCTCCAATTGTTTTGTGTTTTGATGATGACAAACCAAAGTAGAGCTATTTGGTACTAATAAGTTTGTTAAGATAAGTTTCAGGTTTGTACCATGTTTAGAGACCATTCGCTTAGCTATTGCAAGAACTTCTAAGTTCCACAAAGTAAGGAAGGCAAATTGCACATCAAGGAAGGATCATAGAAGAGAAGGCACTAGCAAGGCATTGGATGGCTCAAAGACTTGTAGATAGCTCAAGAAGTCTTCATGTAATTTATTTTTCAGTTTATAGTATGTTAAAGAATAGTGGATAGGTTTGAAGCTCTATCACACACGTTTTTGCGCACATGCTCATTCCAATATAATTTCTTATAAATTATACAAAAATATTTTGCATACAAGTTTTTGCCTACAGATACATCTTTATATTTTATACTATTCCCTGTTCAAAAGTATTTTTGTTAAAATCAAAATCCTCTTTGTTTTCTTTCTTAAAATTGATTTTTGACCTGATCCGGTCGACCAGGGCAGTCGACCGAGTCTGTGTCAGTCTGGTCCGGTCGACCGGACCAGTCGACCGCAGTTCTGGCAGAGGCACGTATCAGTGTGCATGTCTGCCAGTCGACCGGGGCGGTCGACCGAGATATTATTTTGCTCACAGGTTTTCTCAGTCGACCGGGTCGGTCGACCGCTGGCCTATAACGGTCAAATTTTTGATCTACCGGTCGACCGGCCCAGTCGACCGATGTATCCGTTGAACAGTAACGGGCAGATTTTAAGTGAGCTGTTTATTTTTGTCTTTTGTGTTTAAAAATTCGTTTAAGGATATATTTTGATCTAATTACCTCCTAAACATCAGTAATTATGTTTTATCCCTAAACCCTAGCCCTCTCCTATAAATAGGGGTGTTTGGGGAGAGATTTGTTACAACAATTTTTGCTAGAAAATTCAAAAGTTTAAGGCTTTCAAAAGAGACTTGTTTCTTGGTTTTTGTGCTGAATTTCTCACTGATTTTCTGAAGGGTTTTCAAATACTCTCTGATTTAATTTTCTTTCTTCACTTACAACAAGAGCTTCATTCCTACTCAATATTCTCTAAGGACCTTTGTAAGGGAAGAGATATTTGAAAGAGAGAGTTTGTGGTCTTTTGACTACCAAGAAATTACTTGTTCTTGAGATTGTAGGAGTTGGGTACTCCATTGTATTTGAGATCTTTGTGATAGTGGAAGTGGTCAGAATCCTTCTGGGGAAGGCGGGGAGTAGAGCTGGGTGCTCGAACCTCGATAACATATCCTTGTGTTTGCGATTGGTTTACATTCTCGCAATTCTTACTCTACTTTGATTGCACTTATTACTTGCTCATCATATTCATTGTCATACTTACTTGCTTGCATTCATCTTGTGATTCTTGTTTGTAATTGTTGTAGCTTTAAATTTTTATTTGCCCTTTGATTAGCATTGTCACCTATTCACCCCCCCTCTAGGTGACTTTTCATTTCAGTCACTGCATATAATATAGGATAGCAAGACAGAATTCTTGAAATATGTTAATCACAAGTCAAGTGGTAATATATCAGGTGGTAGGTGATAAGTGATATCATACAGGTGTCAAGTAATAGCATGTCGAGTAATAATCACAATAGATATCATTATCGTATATCTCAATATAGGAAAATAGTACTGATACAAGGGATAAGTACGAATACAAGAATACAATACGGATACAGGAGATCAATTCAAATACAGGAAAACAGTACCAATACAGGAGATCGGTACGAATACAGGAAAACGAAAAATAAATTTTCATGATAAGTAAGTGTGTATAACTCATATCATCCACCCTATTATGTACAAGTTTAAAAGGATATACATTAAGACTCATAAGGCATGGTCACCCAACCAACCGCCCTTATCGGGAAGAAGTTTTTTAAAAATATTATTTTAAAAATAATTAGCATAGGTTGAAAACTCTATCAATTGAAGAATAATGAACTAGTATTAAAGTAATTTAAATACTAGTACGAAATCCTTCAAGTGAGAAATAAAACATATTTATATCCATAAAAATAAGCTAACTAGATGAAAATTGACACTCAAAGAATTATGAAACACATAAATTCTCATGAATTTAAAATCAAGAGTAAATACTGTAGATCACCTAGAGGGGCTGTGAATAGGTGATAAGCTAATCTAATGATGAATTAATGCGGAATTAAAAACTATTTATGCAAACTAAAAATTATTAAGCTAAACACACAAGGTATAACACAAGAGTGCAGAATTCCTGGTGGAGGGCTCTGGACTATCTCCTCAAGATTCCTCTAGATAAGAGTTGAGGTGTCGCTATGGCTCTCTTAGTTGAATACAAGTGTGAGCAAATAATCCCAAGCATATAACAATAAGGCACAATATATATCAAGCATATAAAGATAAACAATAAAAGTATGCAAGATATAAACACAAGTGAGAGAAAAAGGGAGCAATCGTAAACACGGGAGATTTGTTTCGAGGTTCGAGCACCCTTGCTCTACGTCCATGACTTCAACACTATGAAGGATATCCATTAGAATCGATCCCACCGGATCACCGGGTGTCGTAACACCTACAAGGAGTTCATATTAGAACTCTTGGATTCACTAGTCTCCTCACTTGTTCCCGAAGAATAAACACACGCAAGCACACTAGTTTGCCGAGGCCGTACCTCTACACCGAGCTCCCACAAGAACTCGAAACAACACGAACCCGCAAGTTCGCCTCCTCAAATACAAAGAAGAACACTTTTGTGATCTCAACACTTTAATCACCTAAAAACAATCTCACAACAACTCTCCTATAAGATTGATTTAGCAATGGATAGCTCAAGTATATGTGAGAAAAACTTGGATAGAATTTGTGGTGAAAAACTCAAGAAATCTCTTTTTCAAAACACTCTTGAAAAAACTCTCCTTTTGATATATAAGTATTTGGCTCTAAAACAAGTTGAGATAAACACTTAGATATGTAGGAAAAACTAGCTTGAAAGCCCACTTCAAATCTCGTAGAAAACAGTCCAAGGGAATCCCAATTTACAAGCTCTCAAAATATGGCCGTTGGAGGCTAACTCAGCAGGAGATCCTGTTGTCGGTTGATCGCCCGGTCGACCAGCCAACGGTCGGATTTTCGACCGTTGTGCCACCGGTCGACCACCCGATCAACCGAGTCCTGGATATAGAGAGCAGAGCTCTCTGCCGGTCGACCGGCCGGTCGACGGGGGGTCAGATCCAGAGAGCAGAGCTCTTGGCGGTCGACCGGTCGGTCGACCGGCCTTCCAGCCAAAGTGCTTGTCGACGTTTATGCACATCGGTTGATCGGACCGGTCGATCGACTTCTGTCTCGGTCGACCGTCCGGTCGACTGGCAGAAGGCCTGGTCCAACATTCTAAGGATGAAAACTTGGTCTTTTTACCTTTAATAAAATCCCATAAATTCTCATAAATTCTACAAAAATAAGTTCATTGATATACTTTGATATACAAACATGTTTGATCAAAAATCAAAACATATTACAAATATTTTTGAACTATTTTTGTAATATAGAAATTTTGGCTTAAACAAAAATCTGTATTTTTCAAAAATAATCTCCAAATTGAAAAATGATTTTTTCAAAACTTCTCCATATACAAAAAAAAATATTTTAAATATTTTTGAAGCTTAGTGTGTATGGATATGATCCACTACACATATGAGATGAAATATCTATGTTTTTGACATTAAGCTCTAAAATAAGTTTTGATAAAAACACATGTATATTTTGAAGCTTAAAAACCAAAATGGTATTTTCTAAAACACATATAAATTTTGTGTGTGTGCAAATGAACTTGAGAAATCCACAAACTAATTTATCCTTTATATTTTATCTAAAATAAAATCTTGACACTTACAAAACCCGAACACAAGTCTTCTGAAAATCTTCTCTTGAAAATCTTCTTCTCCTTCATGACTTGGTCAAAATCTTGATCCAACAAGCTAGACTCCTCTTGAATACTTGATGCAATCGTGATGCACGAGCTCTTGAATCAACACGTGCTAGCTCCAAAACTTGACTTTAAATCCTTTGTTGAAGCTAAACACCTACTAATATCTTGATCAAATATCTGAGACTAATTAAACATAAGATCATTATTACTATAACTACATGAGTTAATTATCATCAAAACTAGAGCGATGGGCCTTCGGCCAACAATCTCCCCCTTTTTGATGATGACAAAACTCATGGAGTTATGTATACATAGATTAAAGATAAGCTTCAAAGAAACTCCCCCTTAACTCATGCATAACAATAAACAAGTAGATATTCAATAAAGTGCATAAAACTAAATAAATATATATGTATAAAAAAGGAGATAAACATGCATAAATTCACCAAATTCTTCTCCCCTTTTTGCATAAACAAAACAAATATGCATAAACATAAACTCTCAAAATCCTTCTTCCTCTTTTTGTATAAAACAAGGAAATAAAAATAATCACACATATATAAACTCGTCAAATACTTCTCCCCTTTTTGTAAATTCATCCACAAAGGGGCGAAAATAAATCAACCAATAAAAATATATATGCGATATACATTCATGAAGAGAGGGACGTGAAGTTAGCTCCCCCTCATTCATGCATTATATAAAGAAGGAGTGACAAAATTCTAACTCACATTAAGCATAACATACAATGCATAAGCGGAGATGTTAAGCTCCCCCTACACACGTGTACCACATAAAGAAGAGATATCAAGCTCCTCAATATAAGATACACTCAACATGAATCTATATATAGAAGAGATGTTAAGCTCCCCTTTCATATAAGCAATACATAACAAGAAATCTTGAAAACACTTTAAAACAAATTTTGAATTTTCTTAAATCAACAAAACACATTTTGATATACCACTTGTAAATGAACGAAATTTTAAGATACCACTTGTAATAAACACAATTTTAAGATATTAATAGAAGATTTTTGATACCAATTGAAATTAAAACATTGTAAATTTTGATACCAATTAAAATGTTAATTGAAATACCAATAAAATAATGCATAAGCTCATTAAGATACCAATTAACATTTAAAAATTAGTTAAGCTTAGCATAAACATAATTTGTGTTTTTAACAAGTAAAGTTATTGCAAATCAAGCACGATCAAAACATATATATGTACGACAAAGAAATACCAATTGTAATTGATATCATTAGAGATTTTGAAGCATACATATATAGAAACAAATATGAGTATACAAAATAGAATTTTCATGAAGTTCATGTGTATTATTCATAACTATCCACCTTATTCATGCTCATGTTGAAGAGATTTTCAGTAAGGCTCATAAGGAATGGTCGCCTATCCATCCACCCTTAAAGGGCAGAAGTTTACAAAAGATAGATTTGAAAATAGTTGCAAGTTGAAAATACTACCAAATGAAGAATAAATAACTAATTAAAGTAATTTTTAAAAAAACTAGTTAAAGATCCTTCGAATATGAAATCAAATCATATGTATCTCATGAAACATTGCTAAGTACACAAAAATTGACACTCGAAATCTATAAAATTCAAAAATGTGCACATGAAACAAAATCATGAGTAAACAAATAACGTGAGTGTACAAAAGTTAAGTGAATAGTATATTCATGAAATAATCAATAAAGCTCAAAATAAATATGAAATTGTTTTTATCAAACAAATATGAAAATCATAAAAATTTATTTTTTATTAAAAACAAACTTCAAGCCATATGTATGTTCTATCAAAACTAAAAATATACATACATATCCTAAACACAAATGAGTCCATAATGTAATTTGTATGAAGGCAAGTGACTCAAGGGTATACATGTATATTTATTAATTTTAGACAAGAATAACATATACATGAAGCAAAACAAGTTCAAGATTATGGAAAACATGTATAAATGAAAGAATCATCAAAACTAGGTTATACATATACATGTAATGAGTACAAATGAGTAATGAAGTACAAACATATAAGAATCAAATGTTATTCACTACTTGTACAAATATAGACACAAATTTTAATGAAAACTAAATCTAAATAAGTATTCACCACATAAAGTACGAAAACAAAATATGCTAAAAATAATATCAATTGTGAAAGCATGTAAACTAAATAGAAGTTTTAGAGATAGTTACCAAACCAATTGCATTATTCTCTAAGTCTCCAAAACGTGGTGGTCCTCCAACCAACTTTCTTGATAGCGATGCATCAATTGTAGTATCCATGAAGCTCATGCATCCAGCACCAAGGCACCAATCCTCTCACGTCAAGTGAGAGCCCACACCTACATCAAACACAAGAGGTGGGGATTTTGGTACCTATTTTCTTTTGGGTCCACGGGGGTTAGCATTATTCGGAACCCAAACATTTTTATTAGCAAAATTTATAGAGTTAATCTTATCAAAATAAAATTTTGCTAAATGGCCTTTGCGGCCGCAATGTGTACATTTGTACACTCTAAAATGCACATGAGAATGAGTGTGATCATGATGTGCAAAGTGTGCATATATATGCCGTGGGTGATGTGCATGTACATGTGGAGCTTATTTCTTTTGAAATAAGATTTCCAATTTATTATTATTAAATGCACAATTGCTTAAAATTGAGCTCAAACAATTAATTTTATTTTTCAAAAATTGAATCTCATTTTTATCAATAGTGGCATGAAGAGCATGGCAAGGATGAGAATCAACAATCTTTTTCTTTTTAGAAATGTCATCTTTTTCTTTTAAAATAATCTTTCCTTTTAAAGAGTTGTTTTATTCCAAAGCAATTTCTTTTTCTTTTCCACCAAAGTAATTTTATTTTTCAAAGAATTATTTCCTTCACAAAGATCATTTAATTTAAAAAACAAGAAATATTCTCCTTTTTCAAAGATTTCTTTTGAAACATTTTCAAATTTATTTTGAAAAGAATCCTTTTCTTTTGAAATGGACTTATGTTTATTTTTCAATTTCTTATTATTCTTTTTGAGCAAATCATATTTTTCAAGAAGTTGTTGACAAAAGATGCAAGCTCATCATAATATATGTCAATATTTTCTTCTACCTCGATTCAAAATTTACCTCAAGGGGGTTATCCCCTTGGACCATGTAGCACATGTTGGAAGCATCACTTCCATCATCCAAGTCGCTCCTCGCATAATATTGCTTTTGTTCGCCAAGGGTGACTATAGTCTTCCATACTAAAAAAGCTGAATCAAAGTTAGCAATCCTAGATAAATATTTATCATTTAGGGTACTCTTTAAAGCATGAAGGGCTTTTGCATTAGCCTCTAGATATTTGCCATTTAAACAATATGAATATTTAATAGTGGTAAAATAAACATGAATACCTAGGGCTTTGAGGTACATTGACATCTTAACCTTTCATGTTTGAATGTTAAGAATATCAAAAGTGGGAGGTGACATGAAATCCATGTGTATGTAAGCAAATATTGTGATTAGCTAAAATGAAAATCTTTAACTCTAGGTTGTTAGACCCAAATCAAGAGCACCAAGCTCTGATACCACTTGTAGATCACCTAGAGGGGGGTGAATAAGTGATAAGCTAATCGAATGATGAATTAATGCGAAATTAAAAACTATTTATACAAACTAAAAATTATTAAGCTAAACACACAAGGTATAACACAGAGTGTAGCTGAATTCCCAGTGAAGGGCTCTGGACTATCTCCTCAAGATTCCTCCAGATAAGAGTTGAGGTGCCGCTATGGCTCTCTTGGTTGAATACAAGTGCGAGCAAATAATCCCAAGCATATAACAATAAGCACAATATATATCAAGCATATAAAGAAAAGCAATATAAGTATGCAAGATATAAATACAAGTGAGAGATAGAGAGAGCAATCGCAACACGGGAGATTTGTTTCGAGGTTCGAGCACCCTTGCTCTACGTCCCCGCCTCAACACTATGAAGGATTTCCACTAGAATCGATGGTATGCGTCGGAAAAGGAGGATTCGATTGCAAAATTCTTTTGATTGGATAGAAGATTACAATAGATCAGTCTTCCGATTACAAGGGAGGGAGGATGTTGAGTCTTGAATCCTCCCTTTGTTTAAGGTTGGGTTCTTCAAGTGGCGGTGGAGAGTGAATCTTGTTCTCCGTTGACCGGGTGAACGTTGAGATCTTCCGGGGCTCTTCTCTTCGGGTGTTTGACGGAGTAACACAGCTCTGTCGACCAAAACTCTCAAAGAGATTGTCGGCAAAGGCTAACTTGAACACAGCAAGTTCTCTGAAGGGTTGAACTCTCTCTCTTTTCTCTCAGAGCTCTTTTCTCCCCAAAAAATAATCCGACCCCTTCTTCATAGCGACAGGGCTATTTATAGGGGTTTCAAGGGCGTACGTGCCTCCTAAAAACACTCCATAATGGGGGCTAACTTTTCCCGTTATGTGGGCCGTGATTGGCCCCGGAACCGGGACGGTTACAATTGAGACGCGGGTGTCAACCCACGCGCCTTGGAGTTGCTGAGACGCGGGTTTCGACCCACGCGCCTTGGTGCGGCTGAGACGCGGGTTTCGACCCTCACGCCTTAGTGCTGCTGAGATGCGGCTGTCGAGCCTCGCGCCTTGGTGCTGATGAGATGCGGGTTTCGACCCTCGCGCCTTGGTGCTGCTGAGATGCGGGTTTCGACCCTCGCGCCTTGGTGCTGATGAGACGCGGACAAAATTAGCTTTGCGTCTAGAACTTGGAATTCTGCTTTTTAATGGCTTGTCTTTTAGTGATTTTTAGACAGCCTACAGAACCCCCTCCAAAGTTTTCGACATTCCGCAGTTTAGTGGGATGGATTTCGAAATACTTTGGACTCTAGCTGAGCTCACCCTTGTGACTGGACTGTCAATGCTCCGGGTTTGATCTTATCTGGAGTATGGTCTTCGTGAGTGTACTGTGGAACTCTTTGAAGCCACCAAAGTTGATCGTGTTGAGTGTCTAGATGCATATTCTAAACCTCCCCGATTGCTTTAAGTCTGTCGTGGGTGCACTTTAAGTCAGGAGTGGACAGTCGTCTGCTTGTGCCAGTGTACTGTTGAACCGATTTGCAGAAGCAAGGACTGAACGCCAGTTCTTTTGGGACGCAGGGATAGTATTGCTTTTAGAGATGCGACTTTCATAGGGTGCATCTTTTGGAATGAAAACGTGACTGTTATTCCATAAGGCAGACGCGATTTTTGTCTGGGTCTGGAAGGATGCGAACTTCGGAGAGACGCATCTTTTTGGAGTGAAGCCGCGACTTTCTGGACGCAACTATGGCCGTGCTGAAAGGATGCGTCCATTGAAGAGGCGCGACTGTTGGGTGCGAATCCACGCCATACCATGAGTGCACTGCCATGTGTCCTGTGGAACCGACGGGACACTTCTTTTTGGCGTGCGAACTTCATGCGGCATTAAATGCGCTTTCCACGCGTCTGGCGGTGATTCGACGTCGAGCCAAGCGCCGCGTATCTTTGTGAATCGCCGTGCCTATAAATGGCAACAGTCGTCAAGAGAGTCATCATTTAGTCTCTCCTTCGTCTACGAACGTCTTTGCTAGGGTTTGAGAAAAGAGCTTCTTTGTTCTCTCTTCTTCCATCTAACATCAGATTTTTGATTCGCATGGCGCCCAAGGCTAAGCAAACTGCTTCATCTTCACGGGCGGTCGCCGCTGAGACTCAAAGGGGCGGTTCCTCCTTGCAGGAAGCCCGTATTTCAGGTATAAAGTGATCGGACTTGATTTCCACCATTAAAAGGGTCTATATAGAGTTCTTATAACTCTAAAAATCCTTTTTTTTTTTGAAGAAGAACTGCCAACACGGATTCGAAACCGTATTTGATTCTTAGACGCGGTCAAGGCGCGGGTTTGATGACCCTGCTGCTTTCATTTGCTTGAATCTGCGTCTGCTTGTTGAACACAGAGCCTCAGTAAGTCATGCGTTTCAGATTCAACACTTAGAATGTTTCTAAGTATGAAGGATTCGGACGCAGATTTCTTACGACTCTTGCGTCATGTGAAATCAGACGGTGGTCCTCATGAATCTTGCGTCTGGGCCCAAGTACTTAGAGATTTTTCATAAGTCTTGGATCTTCAAAAACGCGGGCTCTATGCAAGCCTTGCGACCTTCGGGTTTGGACGCGGGTTTTGATGGTTTCCGTGCCTGAGTTTACTTCTGCGTTCAAGTTGTGGACACTTAATCATTTCCTTTAGATTTCTAATCAAATGTCGTTTCTTTTTGCAGTGCGATATTCCGCTGATCCTCTCTCTAAGAAGTGTCACTTCGGACACGTAGGTGGTGCTGACCGCAACTTAACCTTCGTGTTGCAGAGGACTGCTCCTGTGACTGCTGATAAGCCGAAGGGGCGAAGGGAGAGGCTCTCCAAAGTCGACATGGCGACACTTCGGGAACTTATGAACGACGCAGAATTTAAGACGGATTCGCGCATTCCATTGAAGAAACCCGTCTTCTTCTTTGGCGATAATATTGGCGAGGGCGGTTACGTCCTGTATGATGGCGACTACAAGTGGCTTCACCAGATAGGGGATAGGAAATTCTTTCTTCCAAATATGGAAAGAATGTATCCCCTATCCTACCTTCAGCACATGTCTGTCCCTCGGGCAATGGAATGGGAGCTTGCCCGACCTGTCCCCAATGTCTCTCTCGGCATCTTGGGCGCCAAGAAGGTACATGTTGCCGGTCATGGAAGGGAAGTTTTCAGTCTGTTCCCTGGACTACTCAGGTCTGATTACCCAGTAGGGGAAACCCCTCAGCTCAGCACTACCTTTATTAATCAATTCATGAAGGTAGGGGTGATTTTCCCACTGACTTCCGCCCGCTCGGGTGGGTTCATTCCACTGACAAGTACTGGTGGGGCAAGATGGTGAGCTTTGTCCTCGCCGAACTCAGAGGTCTATTGGACTAGGTGGGACTGTACCAAGCGGTCAGGGCTGTGCAATATGGCATCCCACAGAATTCCCAAAATTTCTTTGGGATCCTGGAGCACTACGACCCCTCGACGGGGACGTTCTTCACCCCGGTTGGAGAAATGGGGCTCGCCCTGCATGAATTATATGAACTCTCGGGGTTGGTAATGGGGGATGCTCCTTATGAGGAATACGTCCCCACCTCTGAGGAGCTTCATCTCTTGAAGAAAGAATGCCCTCGTGTATATGAGACCTATTGGGAGGTGCTGTGTCATTTCTACATCTGCGGTCAAATAACTTCCTGGAGGGCTAGGGAGTTAAGCAGCTGTCTTGGGCGAGCTACTTATTTAATGGCATCACTGAGAAAGATCACTCAGTGACCAGTCTGGCTCCCAGCTCTGATGAAGAAATCGCCGAGAGGATCGACACCTCTGTGAGTTCTTATACCATAGAGTCAAATGAAGATACTTTCAAACCTGACACGGTTTTCGAAAGTTTCCATCACCAGGCCCAGATTCCCATTTCTAACCGGGCACTGCTGGCGGGTTTCCTCATGCTGTGGCTGAAGCGCTGTGTAATGCCGACACTGCCGCATGAAGTGATTGTTGCCGACGTGGTGTATCCGGCGGTACTGCTGGCCTATGGTAGGTCCATAGCTCTCCTTCCGCAATGGTGGCTGGTATTCAAAGCGGGCTGAGGGCCCTGACTCAGAGCCTGTGCAGGGTGGAGGCCATCGTCGACTCCCAAGGTAACCCAGAGGTCGATTCAGAGGGAAGCCGAGAGTGAAGACCCCTAACCCTCGGATCGAGCTTCCCTACACGTACTTAATGGCTTGGTACGTGATGCACTGCCCCTCACTGATGACGCCAGTGTCTCGATGCGAAGGGTTTGTCCCTTTTGTGCAGCGGCTGGAGAGTTAATGAAAATACTGTTAACGGTGTAATGTTAACCTAACAATGTTTTTTTTTTAAGTAGACTTGTTATTCTGTTAAGGAGAACAACAAGTGAGACTAGGCTCGCGGGGAGTCTAGGAAAGTCTCTAACCGTTAGAGGTGTGATATTAACTTAACGGGTTGAATGTAGTCTTGTCAGGAGTGTAATGTTAACTTGACAAGAATGTAAGTCAGAGGTGTGATATTAACTTGACTCAAAAGCTTTTCAGTTTTATTTGGGAAAACTAAAAGTGTCACTGTCATAGGTGTAATGTTTAACTTGACAATGAGGGTAATGCTAGAGGTGTAATTTTGAACTTAGCATTAGTCATCTCAACTTCAGCGAGGAAGTCCGAGGAAAAGTCATGGCTGTAAGTGTATTGTTGAACTTGGCGATGACCTGGATGCTAGAGGTGTAGTGTTAAACCTAGCATCGTTCATTTCAGCTTCGATATGGAAGTCTGAAGGAAGGTGACTGTCAGAGGTGTGATGTTAACTTGACAGAAACTCGATGTACTGTTTAGAAGTATAATGTTAACTTAACAGTAATTTGTCAGAGGTGTGATATTAACTTGACAGAAATTGATTTGTGATATGAGCAATTTGAGGACCTGTCATTCTATTGATGAGAATTGGCAAGTGGAGTTTAAAAATGTCAGAGGTATAGTGTTAACTTGACAAATTTGGATTTGCGATATGAGAAATTTGAGGACATGTCATTCTATTGATGAGAATTGGCAAGTCGAGTTTAAAAATGTCAGAGGTATAGTGTTAACTTGACAAATTTGGATTTGCGATATGAGCAATTTTAAAGACTTGCCATTCTATTGATGAGAATTGGTAAGTGGAGTTTAAAAATGTCAGAGGTATAGTGTTAACTTGACAAATTTGGATTTGTGATATGAGCAATTTGAGGACCTGTCATTCTATTGATGAGAATTGGCAAGTGGAGTTTAAAAATGTCAGAGGTATAGTGTTAACTTGACAAATTTGGATTTGCGATATGAGCAATTTGAGGACCTGTCATTCTATTGATGAGAATTGGCAAGTGGAGTTTAAAAATGTCAGAGGTATAGGGTTAACTTGACAAATTTGGATTTGCGATATGAGCAATTTTAAAGACTTTCCATTCTATTGATGAGAATTGGCAAGTGAGTTTAAAAATGTCAGAGGTATAGTGTTAACTTGACAAATTTGGATTTGCGATATGAGCAATTTTAAAGACTTGTCATTCTATTGATGAGAATTGGCAAGTGGAGTTTAAAGTGCCAGAGGTATAGTGTTAACTTGGCAACGACTGTATTTCGTAGACCTACCATTCTGTGGATGAGAATTGGTAAGGGATTTTGGAGGGAAGAGTGGAGTCAAGTCCACTTAGGATTTTTAGCAAACCCTCAGCTATCAACGGATTTGAGGTACCTTTACCAACTACCGTTTGAGTTGGGCTAGCCATGCTATTCCCCTCAGTATGATAAGTTGTCGAAGATTTATGTTGGGCTTAGAAGCCAACATTTTCCTCTATCCTTAGCCGTTGGAGGCGTCGATCAAACGGAAACATGTCCCTTAGGATTTTTAGCAAATCCTCAGCTGTTAACGGGTTTGATAAGCCTCTACCAACTACCGTTTGAGTTGGGCTAGCCATGCTATTCCCCTCAGCATGATGAGTTGTCGAAGGCTTATGTTGGGCTTAAAAGCCAACATTTTCCTCTATCCTTAGCCGTCGGAGGCGTCGGATGTTAATGAAGAAGCTCTTCTTGTTTTGATCAGAGGTGTACTTTTAACTTGATCGGAGGAGGAGTACTATTAAGGATAGTACTTTTTTAAGAATCTGCCATTGATCGGCATCATGAGTGTATCGCCATTTGAAGTTATGAGGCGATACGATCCATTTGAGTAGACTGACTCTACTACAAATGGTCCTTCCCATTTGGGCTGGAATTTTCCTTTTGTCTTGTGCGTCATCACCATGGGTCTTCTGACGGCTAAGACAAGGACGCCTTTCTTGAAAGTTCGCAATTTAACTTTCTTGTTGAAGGCTCTGGTAATTCGAGCTTGGTAAAGCTCGATTTGTTGTTAGGCCTGCAGACATATGTCATCTAAGGCTTCCAATTCTTGGAGTCGCTGTCGATGCTTCTCCTCATTCGTCATCTCTGCTGTCAGGGCGACGCGTAGAGATGGAATTTGGATTTCCAGTGGAAGCACGCTTCACACCCGTATACCAAAGAAAATGGTGTAGCTTTGGTTGGGGTTCGGACAGTTGTTGTGATAAGCCCATAAGCATTCACCCAGCTTGTCGTCCCAGTCACGTTGACTTTTGAGACGAATTTCTTGAGAAGCTTGCCAATGGTCTTGTTGAAAGCTTCTGTGAGACCATTAGCGGTGGGTAGTATGCTGTTGAGGACACACTCTGGATTCTGAACTTGGCGCAGAATCTCTGTAAAGCCTGGCTGATGAACTGGGGTCCGTTGTCATGGACAATTCGCCGAGGTACCCCAAAACGGTAAATGACGTAATGTTTCACGAATTTGATCACATCAGATGACTTCACCTCCTTCAAAGGAACGGCCTCAGCCCATTTGGAGAAGTAATCGGTTATTGCCAAATAAACTGATGTCCTTTTGATGATGGAGGGCTGATAGGGCCAACCACATCCATCCCCCACATTTCAAATGGCCAAGTAGAAGCCGTGGAGTGAAGGTAGCCTGGTGCTTGATGGATGAAATCGCCATGTACTTGGCAGGCGTGACATCTTTTGGCATAGGTGATGGCGTCAGCGATCATCTTGGGCCAATAATATCCCAACCTTTGGAGTCGGTATGCAAGTTTTAGGCCAGGTTGATGGGCTCCACACATGCCATCATGGGCTTCTTTCAATACCTCCTATGCCTCCTTTTGTGAAAGGCAGCGAAGCAAGATCCCGTCATGCGATCAACGATACAGTGTTCGTGTAATCGCATTATAGTAGAATTAGAGGCTTTCCTTCGAATGGCAGCCGCTTCCTTGGTGTCCTCAGGCAAGATGCCATACAGGACATAATCGATGTAAGGGAATCGCCAGTCTCTGGGCTTTAGGCCGGCCGACGATTCCAGCGCTTCTTTGTTTTGAGAATCTCCTGTTGGCTCCTGGTAATCCTCAGGAGCAATTCTCGGGCAATACAGATCGTGGCTGTAGACAAATACCTTCTCTGCTGCTCCAGCTGGAAGAGCTAAAGAGGCAACAAGGATGCCAGTGCATCTGCATGCGCATTTTACCTGCGCGGTACATGGTCGATGTAGAAGTTTGTAAACTTCCCAGCCATGTGGACGGGTGCATTGTAATAGGGTACTAGGTCTTCATGTCTGACTTCGTACTCCCCGCGAACCTGGCTAACGATGAGTTTGGAGTCACCATATGCCTCGAGATTTCTAACACCAATCTCATCGGCGAGTTGCATCCCAATCAAAAGAGCATTGTACTCCGCCACATTGTTGGAACACGGCTCAGTTAATGAGACAGCTCGAGGAATCACATAGTTCTGTGGGGAGACGAGTACCACTCCTACTCCTACCACTATGTGTCCTTTTGGGCTTGTTCTTGATGCACCATCAAAGAAAAGTTGCCACACCTGCCTTTCAAAGGATGTCTGGGTCTGGCAAGCTTCAGCGACCACATTTGGGAGATCGTCGTAAAGTTTGGTTGCCCTCGGATCTGGATGCTCAGCCAGGAAATCCGCCACCGCTTGTCCTTTAATGGCTTTCTTTGGTAAAAAGTGCATCTCATATTGAGATAAACAATATGGCCCATTTTGTCAGTCGGCCATTTAGCGATGAAGGCTTTGTCATGAGTAACCTCAAGGGGTTGACTTTGGATATGACATTTATGGTTTGGCCTGCCAAATAGTGTCGCATTTTCTGAATGGCGAACACCAGTGCCAAACATTCCTTCTCGATCGGGTTGTACCGATGTTCGGCTCCGATCATTGTTCTACTCAGATAGTAGATCGCTTGCTCTCGTCCTTGATCATCATTCTAGGCTAGTAGAGCTCCCAAAGAATGATCCATTGCTCGGACGTATACCAGGAAAGATTTTCCGGATATCGGGGCTGCAAGGACTGGTGGTTGCGTGAGGTATTGCTTGATTTCCTCAAATGCTTGTTGGCAAGCGCCGTCCCAAATGAACGAAACACCCTTCTTCATTACTTTAGCGAAGGGTTGGCATCTTCCGGAGAGATTTGAGATAAATCTACGGATGTACGCCAATCGTCCTTGCAATCCCCTGAGTTCCTTGAGATTCCTCGGAGGTTGCATCTCTTGGATAGCGCGAATCTTTTCCGGATCTAAATGAATTCCTGTGGAAGTCACTACAAACCCTAGGAACTTGCCGCTGGCCACCCCCAGGAAGGATTTGGTAGGGTTCATCTTCAATTAATGAGCCCGCATGATACCAAAGACAACCTTTAGATCAGTGATATGATCACCTTTAGCGCGGCTTTTTACCGCAATGTCATCAACATAGCATTCCACTGTTTTGCGCCTTTGCTGATGGAAAATGGCATTCATGGCCCTTTGATATGTTGCCCCTGCATTCTTCAATCCGAAGGGCATGACGGTGTAGCAGTAGACCCCTAGTGGTATTCTGAAGGAGGTGTGCTTTTCGTCATCAGGATACATTTTGATTTGATTATATCCTGAGAATCCGTCCATGAAGGACATTCGTTCGAATCCACATGTATTGTAAATCATGACATCTGTGATTGGTAGTGGGAATTCGTCCTTGGGACAGGCCTCGTTCAGATCACGAAAATCGATGTAGATTCGGATCTTTCCGTTCTTCTTGGCAACGGGGACGATGTTGGCTACCCAGTCGGGATGTTGTTCTTCCCTGATGAAACCAGAATCTATAAGCTTTCTGACTTCTGATTGAATTGCCTCCATTATCTCTGGGCGGAATCGTCGTTGTTGTTGTTTGATAGGCTTTACGTCCGATTGATGTTGAGGCGGTGCATAGCCACTTGGGGATCAAGTCCGGCATGTCTTCGTAATTCCAGGCGAAGACGTCTATATACTCTTGTATAAGAGATATTAGATCCCTTTTCTCCGAAGGTGACAGGCCGTCACTTATGAAGATGGGCTTAGGATTAGCCTCATCCCCCAGATTGATCTGAACAATCTTGTCTTCTATGAGTGGCTCTCGCTGTTCAAAGCGGGTATCCCAGAGAGTATTTAAATATTTGATCCAAAGATCCGTATCGGACTGGATCATTTCTTCATCTCCGTCTTCCAGGTAGCTTGTTGAAACCATATTCACTGAAAGTTCTCTGAAGATGTTGCCGACACTAGCATCTGACTCCCACGAGGACGTGCCCGATAAGTAATCATGCCCAATGTCTCTTCAGAGTCAGAGGCTGATGGGATCGGAGTTGAAACATAGCCCAACCCCCTGCCAGTCTGATGATAATAATCAGGTGCTTTCCCTTTCGGCACAAAGGATCGAAGTAGCGTTCTCCTTCCTTTGCCGAAGTTCAACCCGAGTCTGCTGGTTAGGTCATACCCATGTTTTTCATCATTCTGAGTGCCTTTGGCTCATAATGACCGAACTGAGGGGATTCCTGCTCGCTTTCTGATTCTTCATGAGTCATTGGTTCGGATTCAATTCGTCTGAAAAGAATTGGTCTTTGGCCTTTCCTTCTCGCTAGAACCATGAATATTGATTGTTGCGCATCGCCAACATTTCGACATGTTCCGAAGGACGATTTCACCGGTACATGCAATGATGTCAAAGCATCCATTGCCGACCAGAGATCGTCATCCACGTCGGTACTAGTGTCTGACGGCATTGAATCAAAGCAACACAGAAAAATACGCCAGATGTAAATCTTCATTAATATACCATCCGCCTGCATCATCGGCGGAGGTATTATCAACATCGGGCTTATTAATGCCCGTTACAGGTGGATCTAGCTCCCACACACACTCATCTTCCTCCAGCTCGGTGTCGGCTTCATTGCCAGAGTCTGGTTCCTCTGGTTGCGGGATTTCATCTGCTTCCACAGAGTCTTGGTACAGGAGGGAATCTGTGAAATAATTCTCGACTCCCTTGAACGGATGCCTTTCGGCAATCAACGTTCGCACCTTTCCACTCCCGTCAATGTATTTCATGACCTGGTGGAGGGTAGAGGGAACAATAGAATTGCGATGAATCTAAGGTCTTCCCAGCAGTAGATTGTAGGAAGTGTCAGCGTCGATGACGTAGCATGTCACTTCCGACTTCAGATCTCCGATCTGGCATTTGAGCTTGACCTTCCCCATTGGACGGGTACTATTGGCATTGAACCCATAAATAGTCGTCTGGGTAGGGCTCAAACGATGAGTAGGAATCCCGAGATGTTGCATGACCCTGCGAGGCATAGTGCTCAATGCAGACCCAGGATCTACCTGAATGCGGTTCACCTCAGATAATCCAATATACCCTGCGAAGTAAAAGGGTCGATCATGCTTCCCTTTGACTTGCATATCATCTGCCGTGAAGGTGATGCAGGGAATGTTTTAGGAGGCATGGAGGCAATCCTTTACATCTTCCTCCTTTGGTAGTTGGGTCATGAAGACCTCAGCATTAGCCAGAGCTTCTTGTAGAGCTTCTCTGGTCGACTTTGATAACCTGAGAAGCTCATAAAGCGTAATCCGCGCCGGGATGTTGGCTAATTGAGCCAGGACATCAAAGCGGTAAGGTGCTGTGGATCCTTCCGCTATGTCTTTTGAAAGAACTCGAGAAACCGAAGTTCTTTCTGTTTCTTCTAGGGTTGCTTCGTGGAGGGCTTGGCTGGCTCTGCAGTGGGTCTTGGAGGAGTTACCGCCACTTCGCCATACTTTTTCAAATATGGATGCCCCGAACGGGTTTCTGCCACCAGCCGACTGGGTTCTGCGGCCAGAACTATTGTCTCTTCTCCTGAGTCGGTTAGCGAGGGAATATCAGTTTCCCGCTTCTCGAGGAGAGGCACACACCACGTTGCAGGATGAAGCCTTTGCTTTGCCTTTGGACTTCCTGCTGGTTACAGTAGTCCATTGCTGGCATCAATAAGGTCGGAATGAACCCACATGACTTCTCCTTGAGGTGTGGGAACAGGTACCAGGCCCTTTTCTTGCTGCTGGTGAGGTCTGTGTTGACCATCCTCAGCTCTCCTCTTGGGATAGGGACTACTCCAGAGGGTGTTGGAGGTTGCCTTCCAAACTGGGGGAATGACGTCATATTGGCCGCCACTTCTTCTGCTCTGGGCGGAGTTTTAAAACCTCCGCGTCAATCAGGACCTGAAGGATGTCCTTGAAGACATAACAGCTCTTGGTGGGGTCCCAACATCCTGTGATACATGCAGTAGTTGAGATTATCGGTTTTACCGACTTCCTCGGGGCGCCTAGCTTCAGGAAGCTTCAGTCGATTGCTCTTGTTGAGTAATTTGAAGAGCGAGTCGACATGTTCATCCTTGAAGGAATACTGCTTGTTGGCCCATGGTTGGCTTGAAGAGCCACTTCCCTTGACCGGTTTGAGGTTTGCAGGGGACTTGGTCTCTGCTGCAAAGTTATCCTTCCTTCTTGTTTGGATGGATGTGTCTGGCGCGCGCCTTGATGACCTCTCAGGTCTGGGTTTGCCTTCTTCCGCTCTGACGCGGGCGACAATCTCCTCAGCCTGTTCACCTTGTTGGACCAATTGCTTCCAGGTGCGGCTTTCAGCAACTCCTATTTGAGTAGGAGCGAGGTTTGGAGATTGTGGTGGCATGTTTCCACCAGGGTAACCTGGGTCATACCACTCGGACATCGGAGTGTCACGTTCCGAAATCTTTCCACGAAAGATTTGACGGACTCTCCCTTTCGCTGTTTAGTAGCCAAAAGGGTGGGCATTGTGACTTCCGAGTCATCTTCAAAGAAGCGCGTTAAGAAAAGCTTCTCCAAATCACCCCAGTTCTTGATGGAGCCTTCTGGGAGCTTCATGAACCATTCAAAGGCGAGCCCTTTCAGGGTGCCAATGAATAAGCGTGCCAGGATAGCATCATTTTCTACCACATTCCCTGTTTGGGATTTAAAGTAGTAGATTGCTGGTTAGGTGAACCTTTCCCATCAAATGCTTGGAGGGTTGGAGCCTTGAACTTGGGTGGGTACGGAACCAGGTCCCACTCGCTGGATATGGTCGGACCACTCCTACTTCTTGGAGGCCTTTCCGTTGGTAAGGGCTTCAAGGCGTTGCTCCAACTGACTCATTCTTTTAGAATGAACCTTTCCCTGGTCTTGGTCGTTCTTTTCCTGCTACGAGGATTTAACGAACCAGAGGTGGGTTGCTCTTTCTTCTCGGAGTGTTCGGAAGATGAGCTTTCTCCCTCTTTTCGCTTGCCTTTAGACATCTTAGAGGAGGCTCTGTTGGTTGACTTCCTCTTGTCTTCGAGTAACTGTGCGAGCATCTGCTTGAGGGAGTCGATAGATTCTTGCTGAGCACGAATCATCTCGAGTTGTTCCTTCTGGACCTGGGCTTGCAGCTCCAAGCGCTTAGCGGTCTCCTCAGGAGTGCTTGTCATGTATATGAAGGCCTCTTTCTCTATAGAAGAGTTTGAAGCCTACAACTCTGCAATGGCAGAGTGTGAGTCATTAATCTCAATGCCCCGGGCTAGGGCATTGTAGTTGATCGGGGAATGGCCCCGGTCTGTGTGCGAGTGTGTCAGTACACTCCTTCCGGTTCAGAGTCAGACTCGTCAGAGCTAACTATAGGCTATTTTCCCTTGCTCCTGCTTGTCATATTTGCAGTGAGCTCTGGATACTCAGTGTCAGAGAAGATCCTCCGCCTGTGAGAGCGTCTTCTTTTGGCTAATGGGGGAATCAGGGTCAACTGTCTAACTAAAGACTGCTGGTTCACGCCTGAACCGCAACGGCACTCAGAGAGCATAGAGATGAGCCATTGGCAGCAACATGATGAAGTGGTTTGATTAGCAAAGTAATCCCTTAGATCCATGGGAAGAGGATTGAAGAGATTAGCCTCATAACTTCGAGGGCGGAAGGCATCCTTGCGCTGTACCGCTTGGACGCAGGATTCAGAGACGCGGTTCTCGCATCGCAGTTTTAGGACACGTATCTGGCGTTTCTACTGAGAAGAGACGCAGCTGTCGCATTGCTACTTGGTGAGTCGGGGCAGGGATGCTTGAGAGAGAGTGGGCTGCTAGGCCCTGCGCCTAAGGGGGCGTGCCTCTTGTACTTGACGAGGCGCGCAAGCTTTGCCTTGGCGTCTGGGGAGTAGGGCTTCAGAGGAACTAATTTGGGGAGTCTCGTGTTTGGGCCGCCAAACGCGGACTTCGCGTGCTGGATGCGGCGCAGCCAAGACGCCAGTTTGAACCTTGCGTCCTGCCTCAGTTGGACGATCAGAAGTTCCAACTTGCAGCTGACGCGCACGCCTCCTCTGTCGACGTTCAGCGTTTCGGTTGCGTCGTGGAGGTGGAGAGAAACCAACGACGACCTGGTGCTGAGGAAGAGGGTGAACTAGCTGGACACCAGAGGGCTTGACCACGCGGGTCTCCTGAGAGACGTTGGCGCGTGTGTCTCGTATGGCGCGGTTGGCCGCGACACCCTTTTCAGTAGCTACGCCTGAGGTCACGCGGGTCTTCAGAGAGACGTCGGCGCGTGTGTCACGCTTGGCGCGGTTAGCCGCGACACCCTTCACAGCAGCCGCGCCTGAGAGAGTCCCAGAGCGGGTTTCGGGGCCAGTCCCCGTAGAGACCCTGCGA
Source organism: Agave tequilana (assembly GCA_038442645.1). NCBI lineage: Eukaryota > Viridiplantae > Streptophyta > Magnoliopsida > Asparagales > Asparagaceae > Agave > Agave tequilana. The sequence goes on along the minus strand of JAVJIF010009182.1, from coordinate 8,643 downwards.
CAGACGCGGGTCTTTGGGCTCTTGGAGCCGGAAGAGAGAAACTCTTCATATTTTGCCTGGTCGAACTCGACGACAAGCGATTCGACTATCTTCCCCTTATAGAGGACGTCACCTTGCGCCACGATTTGTTCATCAGTAACAAATGTAGTCCCCAGCGGAGTCGCCATCTCTTGTATGCGTCAGAAAAGGAGGATTCGATTGCAAAGTTCTTTTGATTGGATAGAAGATTACAACAGATCAGTCTTCCGATTACAAGGGAGGGAGGATGTTGAGTCTTGAATCCTCCCTTTGTTTAAGGCTGGGTTCTTCAAGTGGCGGTGGAGAGTGAATCTTGTTCTTCGTTGACCGGGTGAACGTTGAGATCTTCCGGGGCTCTTCTCTTCGGGTGGTTGACGGAGTAACACAGCTCTGTCGACCAAAACTCTCAAAGAGATTGTCGGCAAAGGCTAACTTGAACACAGTAAGTTCTCTGAAGGGTTGAACTCTCTCTCTTTTCTCTCAGAGCTCTTTTCTCCCAAAAAAATAATCCGACCCCTTCTTCATAGCGACGGGGCTATTTATAGGGGTTTCAGGGGTGTACGTGCCTCCTAAAAACACTCCATAATGGGGGCTAACTTTCCCCGTTATGTGGGCCATGATTGGCCCCGAAACTGGGACGGTTACAACTGAGACGCGGGTGCCAACCCACGCGCCTTGGAGTTGCTGAGACGCGGGTTTCGACCCACGCGCCTTGGTGCGGCTGAGACGCGGGTTTCGACCCTCACGCCTTAGTGCTGCTGAGACGCGGCTGTCGAGTCTCGCGCCTTGGTGCTGATGAGATGCGGGTTTCGACCCTCGCGCCTTGGTGCTGCTGAGACGCGGGTTTCGACCCTCGCGCCTTGGTGCTAATGAGACGCGGCCAAAATTAGCTTTGCGTCTAGAACTTGGAATTCTGCTTTTTAATGGCTTGTCTTTTAGTGATTTTTAGACAGCCTACATCGATCCCCCACCGTATCATTCGGTGTCGCAACACCTATAAGGAATTCACACTTGACTCTTAGATTCACTAGTCCCCTTATTCCCCCAAAACAAACACACGCAAGTACACTAGCTTGCTGAGGCTGCACCTCTACACCGAGCTCCCACAAGAACTCGAAACAACACGAACCCGTAAGTTCGCCTCCTCAAATACAAAGAAGAACACTTTGATGATCTCAACACTTTGATCACATAAAAACATTCTCACAACAACTCTCCTATAGGATTGATTTAGTAATGGATAGCTTAAGTATATGTGGAAAAACTTGATAGAATTTGTGGTGAAAAACCCTAGAAATCTCTTTTTCAAAACACTCTTGGAAAAAACTCTCCTTTAATATGGAAGTATTTGGCTCTAAAATAAGTGGAGATAAACACTTAGATAGGTAGGAAAAACTAGCCTGAAAACCGACTTTAAATCTTATAGAAAACAGTCCAAGGGAACCCCAATTTATAGGCTCCCAAAATATGGCCGTTGGAGGCCAACTCAGCAAGAGATCCTACAATCGGTCGACCGCCAATGGTCGGATTTGAAGCTTAGTGTGTATGGATATGATCCATTACACATATGAGATGAAATATCTATGTTTTTGACATTAAGCTCTAAAATATGTTTTGATAAAAATACATGTATATTTTGAAGCTTAAAAACTAAAACGGTATTTTCTAAAACACAAATAAATTTTGTGTGTGTGTGTAAATGAACTTGAGCAATCCACTAACTAATCAATCCTTTACATTTTATCTAAAACAAAATCTTGACACTTACAAAATCCGAACACAAGTCTTCTGAAAATCTTCTCTTGAAAATCTTCTTCTCCTTCATGACTTGGTCCAAACCTTGATCCAACGAGCTAGACTCCTCTTGAGTACTTGATGCAATCGTGATGCGCGAGCTCTTGAATCAACACGTGCTAGCTCCAAAACTTGACTTTAAATCTTTTGTTGAAGCTAAACACCTACTAAGATCTTGATCAAATATCTGAGACTAATTAAATACAAGATCATTAGTCTATAACTACATGAGTTAATCATCATCAAAACTAAAGCGATGGGCCTTCGGGCCAACAATATAAAATATAGAGTGCACACAAAATCATGTAATAAATAAATCATGGAGATTCAACAATGAAGCTTAATTTCATCAAAAACAAATATGAAATTCCTTTTTCATGAACATGAAACCATTAAACATGAAAATTTTATTTTCATCAAGACTAAACAAACTTCAAAACATATGTAAGGTTTGTCAAAACTAAAGCATACATATAATCCAAACATAAGTTGAGTCTATAATGAAGTACATGGCTTAAAATGCAAGTGACTCAAGGATAGAACATGTATATTATATAGTTTTAAATAAAATTTACATATACATGAAGCTTAACACATTTTTATGAAAAACATGTACAGAAATGATATAAAAATAAAGGAATACAAGTATAAATATAAGAGTCATCAAAACTAGTCAAACAAGTGTAAGTATACATGAGCAATAAGACACCCAAACATATGAATCAAGTGTAGCTCACTAATTATACAAGTGTAACACAAGTTTTAATGAAAATTACATCTAAACATGTAATCAAAACATGATACGCACAAAACATCAAAACATGATTGTGAAATCATTTGTGTAAATGCAAGTGCTATTAGAACGATATACACAATAGCTAAACTACAGTGAGAATACAAAAATATGAATCCATATAAATATGGGTGCTTCTCAAATACTATCTATATATATCACTTGTCTAATAAGCATTGTATTTAAACATAATAAATATGAAAACCACGACATGCTAAATATCATCAATGAAAGCATGTGAAAATAAACATATCAAGGAGGATAGAGATAGTTAGCAAAACCAATTGAACTAGTCTCTAAGTCTCCAAAAACATGGTGGTCCTCCCATCAAAACTCCTTTGATAGTGATGCATCCAATGTTGTGTTCATTGAGCTCAAACGCATCCACCACTAAAGCACCAATACTCTCACGTCTTATCAGAGTGCATACCTACATCAAAAGAAATAGGAATAGATTTTGGTACCCAAACTTTCTTGGGTCCTCTGGGGTTAGCACCTTTCCTAACCCAAACATTATTACTTGCAAATTAGAAACATTTATTCTATCATTATAAAATTTTGCCAGGTGAACTTTGCGGCCATAATGTGTACAAGTGTACACTCTAGCATACAAAGAATCATGTGTTTGAGCATAATGAGCATGTGTATGCCGTGGAAGGTGTGCATGCATATGTCGAGATGTTTCTTACGAAACATGGACTCCAATCTCTTATGGTTCATGGCACATTGGCTCAAAGTGGAGCCCAAACAATCAACACTCTTCTTTAATATACAAATATCATTATCAATATTTGAAGAAGATGCGGAGCATGCAAAATGTTTATCATAAGAAGACGAAGCAACAGAATCGTGATAAATATGAGCATCAAAATCAATTTCCAAAGAAATATTTTCTAAAGAATGCATTCCAATTCTTTAGAAATAAAAACAATTTTGTTATTCAAAGAATCGTTTTCTTTTTAAACTAAATTAAGTTTTGAAGACAAAACACCATTCTTCTTCAAAACAGCATCAAAGTCATTTTTATTTTTAAATTTCATTTTCTTTTAAAACAGATCAAGTTGAGTTTCCAAGGAATCTCTTTCACTTGAAATCTCAACTTTCTCCTTCAAAATCAAATGAAGTTTTGAAAAAAAATTTCATTTTCCCTTTTAAATCAAAACTCTTGCTTTTCAAAACCTTGTATTTTGAAAGCAAGTTTTCACAAAACTTGGAAAGCTCTTCATTTAAAGCATGTGTATCTATACTATCATGGTCATTAGAGAGCTAGCACAATCATCAAAATGATAATTCAAAGTTACCTCAAGGGAGTCATTCCCTTGGACCATATGGCATGCTTCGTCGGACTCATCTACTATGGGTTCCTTCCCCAAAACGTGTGTCGTTTGTTCCTTGGGAGAGATCAAAGTGTTCCACAATGTAAAAGCGGAATCACAATGAGAAATCATACGTAAATAATGTTTGCTTAGTGATTGCCTAAGTGCAATCAATGCATGTGCATTACCCTCAATATACTTGCCATTGATAATATAAAAACTATTAGTAGTGGCAAGATATACATGCAATCCTATTACTTTTAAATATGCACTTATCTTAAATTTTCACATGTCAATATTGGAAGCATCATACGGGAGGTGCAAGATAATCCATAAGTGTAAAATATATGTGTGCAAACAAATACTAGATTAGCAATAAAGGATCACACTCCTAGGTGGTTGAACCGAATATCAAGAGCGCTAGCTCTGATATCAATTGAAAGTACACCTAGAGGGGATGAATAAGTGTAGTGCTAATTGAGGACAAATAATGCAGAATTAAAAATAAATACTAAACAAACACTATGTGTAACCAAGAGTGAGTTTAAATTCCCCGTGAAGGGCTCTGAAACTTCTTCTCACTATTCTTCTAAATTATGAGTTGAGGTGCTTTAATATCTCTCTTGGTTGAACACAAGTGTGAGCACACAAACTATCAAACATATATATATATATATATATATATATATATATATATATATATATATATATATATATATATATATATATATATATATTATATATATATATATATATAAGCAATAATAACAATATAAGATATAAAGAGTTGAGTTGAGAAAAGTTCTAAACGCAAACACCAAGATATATTTTAGAGGCTCGAGCGACCGTTTTCTGTCCCCACCTTCACACAGAAGAAATTCCATGATCCACTATTGGATTTTCTACAAATGGACCTCCACTGAGAAATTACAAATACAAATCGGGAGTACACAACTCCAACTCTCTCACGCACCTCTACAAAAGAGGCAGGCATAAAGCAAATGAAACTACAACTTGGTGATCACTAAGATCACAAACAATAACTTGGTGATCTCAAAAGATCACAACAAAACACCTCTCACAAACAAGATCCTATAGGATAGATTTTGCAATGAAGAGCTTAAGTATGTGAGTGCAAAAGTTTTTAGAAAGAAAACACAAGAGAACTCTTGGAAAAAAAACTTCTTGATAAATGAAAAAATAGAAAAATAAAACTAGATTCTCAAAACTTATTTTCTTTGATTTTTCAAAACTTTGAAACAAAATAAAGACAGAGATTTGAAGCACGAAACTTTTAAAAACTTGTTACTAAAATTTTGTAGAAATGGGGAAAATAGTATTTGAAAATCTTGTTAAAAACTAGCCCCAAAACCCATATTTATAGGGGTTCAAAAATATAATTGTTGGAGGCAAAACCCAGGCCAGAATGGCCTGTCAGTCAACCATCCAGTCGGCCAGTCACCAGTCAATTTTTCGACGACCGTTGGGGTTGTCGGTCGACCACCCCTAAGGCACAGAGAGACTTTCTCTCTGTCGATCGATTGTTCGATCGACCGCCCCAACCAACCAAGAGTTGGATGAGCTAGTTGGTTTTACCGCTCGGTCGGCTGCGCCTAGCTATGGTCGATCTGTCGGTCGGCCGAGCCCAAGCTATGGGCTTGCGCATATTTCTATGCGTATCGATCGACCGAGCCATGTGTCAGTCAACCAGTCAGTTGGCCTACAGCAGCCCAGAAAACAGGATTTATAGGGTTTAAAATTGGTTAAAAACACCTATAAATTCCAATAAAATCCCATAAATTCCATAAAAATAAGTTGATATAAATACTTTGAAGTACAAACATGTGTGATCAAAAATCACACATATTACAACAATTGGACTGTTTTTGGGGTAAAAAATTTTAGGCTTAAACCAAAATTGTATTTTTCAAAAACTCAAACTTTGAATGGAAATCCGTTTTTATCTAAAACTTTTGTATAGATACAAAACAAGATATTTGAAACACATTTAAAGCATGATGTGCATGGATAGAATCCAATACACATAGTAGATGATATATCCTTGTGACAATAATACAAAAATAAGTTTTGATAAAAACATAACTTAAACACATGACTAGATACATCAAAATTTAGTTTTTTAAACATATGAATCATCAATGTATAAGGATAAAATTCAATATACATATAACAATATAACTTGTTTTGATTTATCTATTCATGAAACTGAAAAATATACTCTTGAAACTCAATAAACTCAAAAATGAAGTGGGTAAAATTGAAACCAAAATTATTAAACTTTTGTGTGCGTGTGTATGTATACTGAGCAATTCAAAACTATTCTGTCCTTACAAAAGATCTAAACAAATAAACATCTAAACAAACCAACCTAAATCAAAGTCTTCTTGTCATCTTCTTCTCCAAGACGACTCGATCCAAACACGATCCAAAGAGCTAAACTCCATCTCGAGTACTTGATGCCATCTTTAGGCAAGAGCTCTTGAATCAACTTATGATGCTTTAAAACTTAAATTCACATATTTTTTCCAGCTTAAACACCAACTATGATCTTGACTTATATCTGAACTTAATACCCACAAGATCATTAGTACTATAACATCATAATTTAGTTATCATCAAAACTAAGGGGAAAGCCTTCAGGACACAGGCAGCCGGCGGCGACAACAATGAGAAAGAGAGAGAAGGGAGAAAAGCAGAAGAAAGAGAGAGAAATAGAAAGGGAAAGAGAGAGAAGAGGAAGAGAGAGATCTAGAGAGATAAAAAGGAGAAGAGAGAGGGGGTTGGCTAGTCGGTGGTGGCCAGCTAAGGTGGCGATGCGGTGGTTGGTCCACTAGCTAAGATCCAGAGAAAGAAATAAGAGAGAGGAACTAGTGGGGAGAGAGAGAGAAAGAGAGGAGAGCTATGGAGGAGAGGGTCCAAGAATAGACCAGAACACGTATCTAACAACATTCTGGGACCGGGGTGTTACATTCTATCCACCTTACAAAAATTTCATCCTCGAAATTTCGATGAGGGTAAAATGAACATAGAAAGGATAGGGACGAGGATTTACCAATTAGATATGAATAACTACGGGTAGTGCTCCCAAATACTGTACAAAATATCAGGATATGGACGTCTTTTTGCACTTTCCTGCCATATAAATCTTCAGACGATGTCATATAATACTGACCTGATATCATTTCTTTATCTGAGGGACATGAAGTTGCATTTGATTGAAAAGTCTGTAATAGAATTTCCTGATGTGTTGCATACTTACCAATACTTCAAGAATAGACCAAATACTGAAAATAAAGAAAACCCTAATGAGACTGAGCATAATGAAGAAAACAAATAATTAGAATTTTGGATACTGGGCGTCTATCACTCTAAGAGATAATTCAAGAATATATAATAACCATAGAGAGTCTGAATGCTGCCTTCCTGAAAAAATATCTTTGCGGTAGATAATTTCTGAGAATACCGAGCCTCATAGAGTTGGTCGAAGAGATCGTATAGTAGCTTTGTTCTGCCCTCTGCCGCTACATTCCCGTCTATCGATATCTTCAGTTGGCATAAAGAAGATAGGAAATGGAAATAAAAGGATTGAAAAGGATTCGAGAATCAAAGACAGATGATCAGAAGGAATAGATTACTCTGTACTTGTAGTTGAACTGTATAATCGGGATTCATGCAATCCATTTGCAAATTTCTTTACCATTGATTGCCATCTGGACGTACTGAGGATGTGAGAGCCTAGGCTCTGACACCACCCTGTAATGCCCCGATCCCGTGTACGGAGATTTTACTGCGATGTATATACTGAAAGTACACCTCGAGGGGGGTGAATAGGTGTATGCTAATCTAATGACAAATGATGCAGAATTAAAAATAAATTACAACACACTTAGTGTAACCAAGAGTGTACCGAATTCCCGGGAAGGTTTCTGGACTAACTCTTCTAAGTTCCTCTAAATAAGATTTTAGGTGCTATGTAAAGCTCTCTTGGTTCAACACAAGTGAGGCACACAATAAATAATCCAAGAATATAAGTATGATATGAATTAATATGAAATAATGCAAGGCACAATATAAGAGAAGAGTTTAGAGATAGTGGATCAATCGCAAACAACACGAGATATGTTTGGAGTTCAGCCACTGTCTATGTCCACGCCTTCACACAGAAGGATTTCCACTATATCGTCCACACAGGACTTCCCACACAGGGAACCTCCACTGAGGATTTGGGTAATACAAACTAGGAGTACACAACTCCTCTCTCCAACAAACACAACCTCTACACAAGAGGCAAGCCACAACAACAATCACCTCTACACTTAGAGGGATGGGCACTTAGCAAACAACAATCACCTCTCACTAGAGGAACAAGGCACTAAGCCAAACAACAACCTCAACACCTCTAACGCTTAGAAGGACACCAACACAACAAAACTCAACCTTCACAATCTCCTCTACACAAGAGGGATACCAACAAATACAAGGAAGGTTATAACTCTTGGTGGTGTCAACAACTACAAACCATTTTCTCACTAAAACAAAATCCTAATAGATAGGATAGATAGATAGCTCAAGTGTGAAAATAAAGAGTTTGAAAAACATTCACAAAGAAAACTCTTGAGCAAACTTCTAGATAGCTATAGAAATGAAGATCAAAAACCAATTCCCAAAGACTCTATTTTTCTTTGAATTTTCCAACCCATA